>CAHIKZ030000004.1:425000-572500 GCA_903632075.3 Acanthosepion pharaonis
AAGTGAGGTGGGAGAGATATAGGTGTGTCATATGTTTCATTTTAGTTTCCTATTTTAACCCCAGTGTGTCGGCTAGATGTTGCTCAAATTTAACGAGTCTCGTCTCTAGATATAGATGGCTAAGGGGTGAATGATAAGAATGACATTAAAGGAAGAAGTTACAACAACCCCAATCAATTACACGACAGGTTTCATTCAAATTCTTAGACGCTGTTAATTCGCGTTACTTTAACGTGCATATTTGGGAGGTTAAGGTTTGATAAATATCTAAATGTTAAAACAATCTACGAAGAAATTAATTTGAAATTCGGTTGAGTTTTGGGTATTTTCTATGAAACAGTCGATTGGAAAAATTCATAGACAGTACATTGAAATAGTAATCCATTTTATATTTAGTAATCTTTTTTATTCCACTAAAACTTTTATCTTATTGCTTGTTAGATTGACATCTATTCGTTTGATTTTTGTTCATTAAGTAAACTCGTGATTGTTTTTGATTTTTGTTCATTAAGTAAACTTGTGATTGTTTTTATGTACCCAATTATCAACGGCTATTCCCATTTAAATAATTTTATTATCAACACTGGGGTAGTATAATTCAATCTCAATTAAAATACCAATCTAAACTTTACCTTCGTGCTATATATATATATACATATATATATTCAGAGTTTTTGATAAAATCCAAAGAAGGATCTGTAATGTAATCGATCTTTACCTGGCATTTCGACTTTAGTTACTTTCTCTCTGACGTGACGTGGCTTCCGTCTGTCTTTTCTACAAATATTTTCATGCCAACTGCTCTAACGAGCTTTTTTCCCCTGGTACTCCGACTACAAGAATTTAAGCGTGGTACTAGATTGGCATTTAGGTCCCACACTTTCACTGTTGAAATAGTTAAATGTAACCCCCATTTCTACTTCAACAGTTTCTTTTCTCGCTCTTCCCGCCTGTGGCACCACCATCCGTTTACTTGCTTCTCTTAAAACTACAATCTTTAAAAATTTAAATGCCACGTCAATTGCGATCTTTTATCTTCTTGGAACCCGGTCATCTTTTGTCCTTTCCTCAATCCACTCTATGCCCAGTCCTTTCTCTCACTTTCACTCTCTGCTTACTAGTGGCATTCTCGCCTTGCTATATAAAATGTAAAATATATATATATATATATATATATATATATATATATATATATATATATATATATATATATATATATATGACAATAGGAAAACTATAATAGTTGCCGACGCGTTTTGTCCAATGTGGACTAATTGGACGAAAACGCGTGTTCAATCTTTCTAAATTTTTCTATTTTCATTTATATTTATAAATATTGTCTTTTTCTACTGGTTAACTCTGAGGAATTTTCATATATTTAATTTATATATATATATATATATATATATATATATATATATATATATATAATGAAAGACAAAAAAAAAAATTTTCTTTAGTAACGCGTTTCGTTCCCTGATGAACTTTACGAAGGTAAACATGAAGATTTAATTTCGTATTTATACACAGAAGTAATATGGAAGAAAAATATCGTTTGCAAATTTCGAAATTTTGGTAACGCACTAAAATATTCTTAAAGCATGCTTGATAGGGAAAGATATGAAGGACGCTAAGTGCAACCATTTATTATTTTACATATATATATATATATATATATATATATATATATATATATATATATATATATATATATATATATATATATAGTTGATATCGACAGATATAAATATGCATTAATATTCGTTTCTGCGTATGTGGGTTATCGGATTGACCCTTAGGATAATTTGAAAATTAAATGAAGATATTACTTCCTAAATAATTATCTCTTAATCCAATTTCATAAAATCATTGGGTGGGGCATGCTCATAACTTTCTATTCCCAAAATGAAAATTATTTTTTTTTATCTCCTCCCTTCTCCCACTATCTTCAGGCTCGTTTGTCTGAAAGCGTTCTTTAATTTCGCGAACCTCATGTTTTCAAATTTTGGGGGTCGTTCATAGTTGATATGGTCCTATTTTCGAATTGTAATAGAAATGTGAAAAATCTTTCTTTTTTTTTTTTTTCTTGGAAGAATTTTGAGTATAAATGAAAAAAATAAATATTACTCCCTGGATTATTCGAACTAGTATCGTGATCTTTGGGTTTTTTTTTTTTGTTTGTTTTTTTTTAGTTTGTTTTTACGATGTTTCGCCTCTCCCGTGCGCAAACGCACACCCGCGCACGCGCGCACACACACACATTTTCAGTTTTCCGTCTAATTATACATACATAATTCTGGGATCATCAAGGGATTAGTGTATTAAACACCAATGTCTGGGTGTTAGACCCGTACCCCAGTAATCCAACTATACGCTTATAAAAGGGAGAATGTTTTTTTAAGTTCACCTTAGAAAAACGACACTTTCAAAAAAATGAGCTACTTAAATCAATTTGGATTTTATTTCTTTCACTTTAATTTGTCACTCCTGAGGATGACTCATGTGAGTCGAAACCTTAGACATAGCTGGATTTCGAATATGTTTTAATCTACGGTAGCCAGGTTTGCAGTTTGGAAATTACGATGCATACATTCAATAGACATAGAATGTGTTTCCTGCCTAATAAAACTTGCTTAGAAGAACATTATACTATCTATCTATATATATATATATATATGTTTATACATTCTTTTTATAGATACAAATATTTAAGTCAGTGCTCTGTTTATAATAAACAGTATTAAACATTTACCGGTGTCCGAGAAATTTTCACAGAAAATATTCGTCCTCCGACAGGATTCGAACCTGTATCCTATACGGAACCGTCATTATGCTTGACGTGCCTTTACCGATTTGGCCACAGAGGCGCGTTCGGTTAGCAAGGTCGAATTTACTGTATTTAAAATGCAATATATATATGATATAACTATATATAATTTTATATATCAAGAAACATTATTGAGACATATAATATGACAAATTGGGAAAAAAAAGTTTTTATGACGCATTTCATCCGTTAGGACAGCATCGGACTGGGCTTGCTGACGTTGTGAATGAGAGGCGTCGGTAGTTTCAAAATACATATTCATAAATTCACATCTATGCTGTTATATATATATATATATATATATATATATATATATATATAGAGAGAGAGAGAGAGAGAGAGAGAGAGATAGAGGGGGAGATAGAAAGAGAAAGAGAGGATAAGTGAGTGAGAAATGGGGATATAGATATATACAATATGGTTTGAGAATCAACAGTGCATGGTGACTGTCAGTGACTATTCAAGCGATCTTCTGAAAATTGCTGTGTGAAACTGGCAGTCACCTTTCACTGTCGATTCTATGACCATATTGTATATATCTATATCCCATTTCTCTCTCTCTCTTCTCCATCCTCCCTTTCTCTTTGTCTCTCTTTCTCTTCTTTCTATATATATATATATATATATATATATATATATATATAAGTTATGTTTTGGTGAAATAAATTATTGTAATGGTACCTTAAAGTGGTCTGTTTTTCATTAAATAATTATATATATATATATATATATATATATATATATATATATATATATATTTGCTTATAAACTTCAATCTTCCATGAATCTCGTACATTTCATAACTGCTCTGGTGTATCAAATGTAAACAAATGACGTCATATATTAAGAAATGGACAAGGTCCGACAATTTATTTATAAAAGACATTTTTATGTTTAACGTTGTTTTTTATAGATACAAGTATTTAAGTAAATGCTCTGTTTATGATAAACAGTATTAAATAACATTTACCGGCCTGAATGTTCGAGAAATTTTCATAGAAAATATTCGTTCTTTGACAGGATTCGAACCCCATCCTATACGGAACCAAACATTTACGCTGACGTGCCTTTACCGATCGGCCACAAAGAATCGTTCGGTAGATTCGACGTTTGTCTACCGAACGATTCTGGCCGATCGGTAAGGCACGTCAGCGTAAATGACGGTTCTGTATAGTCCTGAGGGTTCGGAATCCTGTCAAAGAACGAATATATATATATATATATATATAATATATATATATGGAGGACTTTCCTGATGTATGAGGAGCCAGCAGCTCTGTTTTTAGAACCGAACAGCCAAACTATTCGCACATATGATTTGATTATAGTGTTTAAAGGCTTGAGCAGAACAGTCCACGCTTTCTGGAAGAGAATTGGTGTACAGCGTACGTATATCCCTCGTGGTGGGGCTGTTAAATATCAACAGTGATATAGAGATATTCTACTGAGGCTGTGACTGTTCGCAGCTCCTGTCGAAGTCTCTGCTTTGGGCAGAGAGGAACATGGACGAGGCTGTGCCGAAGGGCAGAGTCTCGTCCGGGGAGGTAGACAGATCCGAACCCGTTCTACGGGTATTTTTTTGGCCGAGCCTATTGGCTCGGATAGACCCACATTAAACTCGTCCTTGTGCCACATGTACCCTCATGGGGGGGGGGGCTACTAAATATCAATAGGGATAAAGACTGAACGCTGGTCAACCGACACACACTCCCAAGTCGTGTAACATACTTCTGTTGTATTTACTGTTCAATACACGATTTATCTGCAACCTCTTGTTTTGTTATTTCTTAACCATTTACACAATAATATATCTCATATCTTTTAGATTCTGTGAAATCAATCGAAGGGCAACTTTCAAACGAAGTCCATCTTTATTCGAAGCAAAGAACCCATTCTCTATGAATTTCACGGGTGGGAATAGGGGTAGAATAATAAAAACGCAACAGCAAAAATCACTCAAAAACACTGGGTGGAGGCATAGGGTGTGAAAGACAATGTAGGCATTGAATTCCCCATTTCAAAAAAAGGTATTTACTTCTAAAAGATGAGCCAAGAGAGATTCGCCTAAGAAAACTTGATTCTTGTGCACTGGAAACAACATATTCAACCATTACAGTTTGGGAACTCAGCGAGTTCTTCAACGTTTGTCAAGCGCGAAATGAGAAATCTTGGGAAAGCGTCAGAGGTTGGGAAGTGGGTTCCGTATTACATGTCAGCAGAGAATCGTAAACAACGCATCATATATCGTTGCATTCCCGTCAGCTTCAAATGACTTTCTGGACACTATTTATTACTGGAGTTATTACTGGAGATGAGAAGTGGATCCTTTACAACAATGTCAAGCGGAGGCGTCAGACAGAGGAAAGCCCCCAACCACAGCTTCTTGAAAGTAACTGGGTAAAATGAAAGGTGTGGATACATGGGGACTTCGTAGAGATACACATGGTAATTCAAGTCGTCTTTGATGTGACCGTCTACATCTCCTGGTTTGAATCTCATAAAATACTTCGTCTAGGCTGTCATCGTGAGAAAATCCAACCACAATGCAATGGACTCTTTGAAGGCTGCTACCTTGGACTTGATGACCAACATGAATGAGAACCACCTGGCCCGGGCATTGAAACTTCGAAACCGAGACGGTTTTAATGAGTAATCTTTATCATTGGATAACACGCACTTGTGTATAACACGTTTCTAGGGCAGTTGCGTACTAGACATTTGCGTCCCGGACAATTGCGTACCAGACAAATGCGTCACTGGATAATTGCGTATCTCTGATAATTTTTTGAAGTTACCATACATTCTTTTCTTAAGAGTTGCTAATTGCAAACCAATATTTAATTATTCTAAACAAGCAAAAAGTTAGTTTGCATAAATTTGGAAAGAAAAAACATTTTTAAAGAGTTGTTTAATATAGGAATGTGCAAACTAATACCTTTAATTACTGTAAACAAACAGAAAGGTAGTTGCTATAAATAAAAATGACAGAATGTGTATATATATATATATATATAAAAGAATGTGTATATATATATATAAATAAAAAAGACAGAAAATTTCTTTTTTAAAGCAAGAGAAAACTAAACTAGCAGTTTTTGTTCTCTCGAGCAGTGTGTACGACAAACATCCAACAGATTTTAGATTTCATAGATTATATTTTTATTTGGAACCCATGGCTAAGTTCCGAAAATCAAACACTGGTGAGAAAATGTCTATGAACGAGGAAATTTACAGCTACAACAAAACATACTGGCGATGTGTAGAGCGATTTTGCAAAGCAAGAATTTATAAAATGAACGACTCAGTCACGGCACGCCATAATGAGCATAATATTTTTTCAAACACTGTTAATTTGTCATTGCATTTTAAACAAAAATTAAACTTTTAATTTTTTTTTTATCTTATTCTTTTTAAAAAGTTATGAGTACTACCTACGGTTTTTTCTTCAAAATTTATGCTAATTTATGGAATTATCCATATGTGTATATGTTCTGTGACATCAAATATCTGTCCATATATATATATATATATATATATATATATATATATATATATATGACGCTCAGAGACGAAAGAGGGAGAAAAAAAAGAAAAGTAAATAGAGAGAGAGAGAGAGTATAAGGAGACAAGAAAATGATATAAAAGAAAAATAACCGCGACATTCTGCATATGCGCACACATGCACGACTATACATACACACACATACACTCGTACACACACGCGCGCATACTCACGTTAGTATCAGCCCTGTAATTTAATCATAGTAGTATAAGATATAGAATGATTGGGTCGTTTAAGTGCATCTTATATAACGGAAAATACAGTCTATGTATTTTGACTTCTTTTTATCCCAATGGTTATAGCAACGGCCCCGTGTCTGCGTTTAAATTCCAAGACCCTGCTTTGTCCAGCCGTTGTAACAAAATCGCCTATCGCCGAATTTAGATTTGCAAAACAAGGTATTAATTTTTTTTTTTTTTTTACTGAACTTTATTACAGTAAAATTGATTGCACACACTTACTATAAATATTAACTGCTTTCATGCTCGCTATTGCGACACTGCAAATCGAAGATGCATTGGTATAGCGAAAAATGCCTTCCAAAAGCTAAGCAGAGTATTAAGAAACAGAAAAATGCCTTCCAAAAGCTAGGCAAATCTATCAAAAAATAAACAATTTTCGTTACAAAAGAGTACTGAACTGTTAAATAATATACTGAGAATACCATGGACTGAACATGCGAGCAACGACGATGTTCTAGAGACAATGGCTGCAAAAGGGACACTTATGCTTAACATCAGGAAGAAGCCATTAAAATTTCGAGGTCACATAATGAGGAAAGAGGACTTGGAAAGATTGATACTCACAGGACAAATTGAAGACAGGATGCACAGTGGAAAGCAAGACATAACCTAAAAAATGAGCTTGAGTGGTAGAACAAGGTTTGGGAGAGATAACCAAAATATTTATTAAGAGCGACAGATGATAGGAAAACGCGGAGAGCCATAATCTCCAACGTCCTGAAGGGACACGGCACATAGAAGTAGAAAACACTCCAGCGGCCATGTCATTTGTCTTTCTCGCCAATCAAATCCGATATTAATCTTCACTTCCGGTCTTTGCGACCAGAGAATAATTCTAGCTTTTTTTTTTAAACACATTCTACGACTATAGCAGAAGTTGACTTTCTGGAACAATGTGTTATTTTACCTCAGTCGAAGACAAACACATTTCCATCTGTTATTAAGAAAATGGAGAGGAGAAAAAAAAAAGAAAAAGAAAGATTACATTTACGTGTCACTTCTACAGAAAATGAAGGTGTAAGCTTTATTTACTTTAAAAGCCCGTGAAAAGACAAGGTTGTTTTCTTATAAGAAAGCACAAACAGCCATAGAAAGAAATGCAGGGTTATACTTAAGAAGAATTTGACCCCCGCTTGTAGTCAACACATAAGGTTTCATCTCGACAAACGGTCCGAAAAGACAAAAACAATCAAAATACACATTCTGATTCTTTAAGAAAATTAATTTTAATATTTGTTTCCTTTTGAAATGACTTGACACTGTAATGACTTACATCACCTTTTCTTGGTAGACTCTTTTGTGATGTGGCATGGCATATTTAAATGATCAGTACCTTTCTCATCCCATCTGTATTTGTAAATGCACAAGGCATAGCCTAGGAAAAGATTAAATAGACTGTGGCTCTTATTTCCTTTGTGTTACTCCTGATGTTTCTGTATTAGTACCCTCACTAAATATGTAAGGTTTTCAGGACTGATAAATTTTCTCAGTTACATCGATGCATTCAGTGAATTCGGAGCTTGGAAGGTAGTTTTTAATGAATGTGAAGAGGGAGTCTCTATTGATGTGGTCACTGAGGTCAACAAAGCAGGAATACAGTTTCCTATTAGAGAGGTATTGAATTCATAACTCTTTGGGTCAGGTCACTTTTTGGATTACTCAACCAACACTTTTATCCACTGGGTCATGAAGATGAATTTGGATTATATCACCTGAAGAAGGTTGGAGCATACAATGTCCGAAACATTGTGAATATAGTAATAATGATGAGGACAACAGCCCGAATGATGTAAAGAGACACAAAAATATAGACAGATGATGTAAGTTTTTGTAGACCAATAAAGTTCATCTATTATATCGATGCATTCAGTGGATTTGGAACTTGAAATGCAGTTCCTATTGAATGAGAAAAGGAAGTCTCTATTGATGTGGTCATATGCTGTTGTGAGGTCAACAAAGCAGGTATACAGTTTCCTGTTAGAGAGGTAAGCAATTTCTTGGAGTTATTTGATAACATATATGCCATCATTGCATCTCTTACCAAAACAAAAACCAAACAGGGTTGTAAGAAGTTGACTTTCATAAAACGATGAGGGCTTAGTTAATATAATATTCATTAACACTTTCGCTATAATGAATCCAATTGAGATACTTCTGTGTGTTTACATAATCCATTAATGTGTAATAAACCCCACTTTTTGGGTGCGTTTTTGATTCTAGATTCCCTTCAAAGAATTGAAAAACTTTTTAATTCGGGGAGAAAGTAAGCTATTTTTAAAGAGTCAACCCCAATGTCAAGTAACGTTTTAATATTCCTTAGTTTTTTTTTAAATAGATTTCTCAATTATTATTTATTTGTTATTATTGTTTATGTTTGAAGACAGATTTTCTAATGATTGGATGTACATTGATATATGTTCTGTTTCTGCGGACAGCTTTAAATATAGTCGGGGTGTGAATATCATTCAAAGTGTTTTTGAGACCAGGGCATTTCTTCTGTGTTGATTTTGATTGTAAGTTGTTAATTATGATTTTTCGCTTTTCTTCATATTTTAACATGTCTATACTGCTTGGCTTCATTAATTTCATTTCCAATTTTCCGAGTTATTGGTTTCTCAAAAAGTTAACTATTTATTTTAATTTTCATTGTTAATTCTTTAAGATTTTTCGTTTCCATTATACTTCATGTATATCTTTTTCTTTCTAGATCTTCTTGAGATGGTCTAACGCGCTTCAGTTTATGAAGCTAAAACATTATTTGATTCCCCTTTGTGGTCTTGATCAATATTTATTGACATCAATTTAGACACTAGCTTATTGCAGAAATCTGATATTACCCATTTAGTTTTTAAGGTCCTGGACGTTTTTATCGAGCTATTTTTTAGTTGGTGTTGTCAATTTAGTGACTTTTCAGGTCTTGAATGTTATGCCTAGGTTTTTATCGTGGTTTATGTGAACGCAATCGAGCTATTGGATAGTGTTGTCAATTTAGTAGTTTCTGATAAGATTCAAAGTAGCAGTTGTATACTCTAACATCTTTTACAAACTGCCTAGCCCAAGAGATGCAGAAGTCAATTATCTTTTTTTGTTGCATTATCTCGGCTCTGCCATGTGATCCGGTGTTCAATGGAATGGTCTAATCATGTGTTAAGGTTGGAATATCTTTCTGTTCCCCGTTGCTATTTGAGGCTTCTGATTCTAAGGTGACGTTTTTTTAGCAATAAAGGAGCAATGGCGATCAAAATACTTAAGATATCATTAAAATCCCCATTAAAACACATTTTCTCCTAGTTTTCCATATATATATATATATATATATATATATATATATATATATATATATATATATACAGGGTAAAAGCAAAATTGTCCAAATCGTGTAACAGCAAAATTGTCCATTTGTTAGATTAAGCTCTGAACCGTTGTATCTCAGAAATGATTAAAAATATCTTACTAGAATTCTCCGACGTTTTTATAACACTATTGGATTCTACTTTAAGTGATAAGAATGTATAATTACTCTCCAAGTTTATCAGAAAAATCATGTTGAAATCGATCATAAACAAAAATGGCATGTTCATTATTAATTAATTAAAAGCTAAAGTTCATGAAGGATTCAAATAAAGTTCAAATATATATATATATATATATATATATATATGATTTCAGCATCATTTTCCAACTTATTCAAGATTATCTTTGCTCTCTCTAACCTTCTAATTTTCTGTCCTGGAGTAACAAGTTGCCACACACATTTCAGTTATGATTTCATTTTCAAGTCTTTTTTCACTGCTTTTTGGACTATAAGATGTGAACTTCCTCTTTCATGTGCCAAACGTTTTATAGAATGAGTTGGATCTTTTCTAATTGATCTCTTTAACTCTAAGTTGAAATGATGATCCCTCTTCCTGTTTTGACCTCCTGATCCAGTTTTCTTCTCTACTGTTTCCTCTTTTTTATACTTATTCACTTTTCTCTTGATGTTCTTGAATGGACTTTGATGACGAAAGCCAGAGTATGAATGTTGGTACCATTATTGAAGGCGTGAATGACCTTTTTCATTTCACCATTGCTCAGCTGGGAAGACATAGAGGGGCTGACACAAAACGATTTTAACCTGTTCTCTTTCTAGCTGAATAACTCAAAGGTTTTTTTCCGTAATTCTCACGTCAAATGGCGTCAAGATGGCTAAACGTGTTATCTGAAAACCTGGAAAAAAGAAACTCAATTAGTTTAGTGGTTTGTTTAGCTATTAAACATTTTCTGGGATGGCCAATTCTGCTGTTACACGATTTGGACAATTTTGCTGTTACACAATTTGGACAATTTTGCTGTTACACCAAGTTCAATGTTTACTTAATGCATTGCAGTTTTTTTTTTTGTTTTTTTTTTTTTGAAACAACACTTTCTTCAGTTGGGGCATAAGCTAATATCATTTGAATCTTACAGCCATGAACAACAATGTCGGCAACAATCAGCCTTTCTGACTGTTGCAAGATACAATATTTGATGATTTACGTATTGCAATTCCATCTGGTCTTTTTTTTCTTGTGGTCATCCCCAAATAAAATGTATCCTAAATTCGCAATAGAGTCACAACCAAGTTGCCGCACCTCTTGCATATAGACAACATCAAGGTTTACTTTCTTCCATTCTTCTAACAGAAAGTGCACCCTGAAATCATCTGATCCTGACTGGACGTTGATTTGTGTCATGTTCCACTTTAAGAAAATTTAAAGTCTTGATTTTAAAATCAAACAAATACAGAAATTTAAATATCTGGGAAGTGTTCTAAGAGAGGACGGAAAGTGTGACACTAAGATTCGAAAATGTATTGAGATGGCCGAAGATGCATTCCAAAAGCTAAGCAGAGTATTAAGAGACAGAAAAATTTCGTTAGAAACAAAGAAAAGATTGCTGAACTGTTACATGATATCTGTTCTCCTGTAGAGCAGCGAATGCTGGACAATCTGCTCAAAGAGACGTGTGGTTCTACAGAAAGATGCTGAGGATACCATGGACCGAACATGTGAGCAACAACAAGGTTTTGGAGAAAATGGAAACAAAAAGGAATCTTATACTTAACCTCAGGAAGTGGCAGTTGAAATTTATGAAGCATGTAATGAGGAGAGAAGGCTTGGAAAATCTGATAGTCACTGTACAGTTTGAGAGGGAAAAGGGACAGAAGAAATGATGAGCTTTTATAAATGGATGGCAGAATAGGGTTTGGGAGAAATAACAAAAAGATAAAACTTATTAAGAGCTACAATGGACAGGAAGATGTAGAGGGTCATGATCGCCTACGTCATGGAAGGAGACAGCACTTAAAAGAAGAAATCGATATGTTAGTTGTTGATAGGTTAAGAGGCTGATTAGAATACAGGAGATGCAAATATCACTGGCGATGCAATTGCGTTATTTTTTTAGAAAAAAAAGTCGAAATATGGTAGACGGGACGCCATTTGGATGGATCAAAATCTAAATCTAAACGTATTTGTCAGAAACACAATCATCATAATCATCATCAGTAATCATGACAAAATCCCACGATGAAAGAATTTCTTTTATTCTCTCATGACAAAAAAACTGGGTTTCTAGGCGTCAAAGAGTTCTGATAATATTGAATTGATTCCTTTCCTACTTCTAATGGTTTTGTCGCTTGGAATGTGTTTCACTGACCAAATTAAAAATAGGTGGGTGGTATAACGAAATAATCAAGTTGAAGATAAGATATTGTTATTATTTAAACCATTATTTTTTATAATGCCGACAACGTAAATAGAGGATGGAAGAAGATTGAATAGAGCCATGATTTCCATGTGTGTTTATTTGTCCGCCATTGTTCTAGTCCTCTCCAGACCCAAATTCCCTGATCAAGACCGATAACTCCGTACGGTTATTTTCTTTAGTTGACTCCGCCATAGCAGCGGGGAAGTGTTAAATTTAATCAATATTGATGCTGAGGTAGGTCCTTCGAAGTTTATTTTACTGAGTGTAGCTCTATATTGTTATTCTGGAGCATGAAAGTTTTATTTGTCTGTATAATGGTATTTTATATTTAAGTCTTCCCGCTTAACTTACTCTGCGAGCTCGTCCTGGACGAAACCTACTGCATAACACGATGGTAGGAAATTTTGTTGTTTTTTCGGAAAAAATAATGTTGCATTATGTTGGACTTATATTTAAATGTAACGAAATTGAAAATTTGTCAAGACAATAATAATAATAATCAGTAGTAATGAAAAAATTTCATAATGAAAGGATTTCTTTTATTCTTTCTTGAGACAAAGACTGAGTTTTCAAGATGTCAAAGAAATCTGATAACGCTGAATTGATTCCTGTCTCCTTTTAAAGGTCTTGCTGACTGGAATGTGTCCCATTGATGAAAATGAATATTGGAAAGTGTTAGATTCAATTAATATGGATACTGAGGTAGGTCCTTCTAACCCAGTGCTTCTCAACATTTTTTTACCCATGGCCCACTTTTACTCTTTTTTTTTCTTTTTTTTGGTGGACACCCGAACGATTCGATGAAAAATTTTATTTTTTACTAATAGATAGGTTTAGTAATTATATTATAGAAATAGTAAATATATATGCTTCCATTATATATAATCCTTATATAATTTATATATTAAATTTAATTTTATTATTAATATTTTTATTTTTTTAACATTCTATATTAATTTATATTAATATATTAATATTTCATTTTATTTTACTTACATTTAAAATTAATATTATTATTAATATATAAAATTAATTTATTTAATAAATTATATTTCTCATATATATATATATATATATATATATTTCATGGTAATTGTTCTGATGAGCTTTCCTCTCTGATAATTTGACTTTTACCAATTTAAGCATAGTATTATATTGACAACTGGTCTCATCATTTTACAGCTGAGCTGGCTAGACGTAACCGTAAGTTCTATGCTAGCAGCTTCTTCTTTCACACTTCTCTCATGTGGAACTCTCATCCGGCTTCTTGCTTTCCAATCAACTTTGATCTTCAACAGTTTAAATGCAATATTAATCTTCATCTTGTTTCTCCTTAATATATTTTCTTTTATAGTCCTCTCCCCTTAATAATGTTCTTTTTTTTTTCTCAGATTCTTTCACATTCAGTATTGCGTCTTAGAGTTTTTATTACCTTGCTTGGGTGAATCACCTTTAGCAGAAATGACAATCGCACCTTATGTAGTGTTGCAGCTCAGATCAGACGTCAGGTTCGTTATCAGGGTGCAGCTTCTGCCTGTCAAACGCTTGTGACTTACAAAATAACTGTTTGGCCAGAACGTTACCCATGTAATAAATCCATGTAACGAAATTGTAGCAGTAGGCAATTTTTTCTTCTGTTTTTAACCTTCTGTTGTAGACCAATGAAGCAGAGATGATGTGAGGGGTGAGTGGTCTAATCGGCTGGCGGGTGCGCGCTTTCCTTTTTGCGTCGCGGTAAGCGGTTCTCTGTTTTCGGCTGCTAGTGACCACTGTCTTATACAGGACAAACTTTCTTTCTCCTGTCACCTTTCATCTAAAAAAGTAATTCATGTCGTCGGGGTCTGGCTTCACTAAGTGAACTTTTTATCAGGATCGTTTGACATGGTTCTTGTGAGATCCGCTTCACTTAGTCTATAATCATCCAGACAATAACAGTCGAAACAATTTCTGTAACATCTTTCAGATGTTTCTTTTTTGCTTTTAAAAGATGTCGGCTGACACTGATATCGCTACACTTTTAATTATTTTCCTACTAAGAAAATATTCTAGATTGCAATTAATGAAAATCAAAAATGTTAAATCTAATGAATATAGAGGCTGAGGTAGATTTTACTTCTTTTTTAATCTGCCGTGTCCTTTCCGGACGTAGGAGATCATGGCTCTCCACAGCTTCCTTTTCTTAGTAACTCTAAACAAGTTTCCCCCTTACCTGCCTGCTCGTTAAGTAAGTTATTCGATCTTTCTCTCTGCCTATCTTGCGTTCAATTTGTCCTGTGAGTGTCAAATTCTTTAAGCCCTCTTTCCTCATTATGGGTAATCAATCGATTTTCTCTTCTCCTGTGTTTATTTTACTGAGTATGACTTTACGTAGTCATTCTGAAGGACCACATAGTTTCACTTGACCAGATCAGAGCAATTTATGTTCCTTCTTGACTCTAAGAGCTCGTTATGGACGAAACATACCATATAATTTAGCACAAATAAATAACATTTGTTGTGTTAGTGAATGCGTCTGTTTCTTCGGAAATGTCGGATGATGTTGAATGGAATAAAAACCCATTCTAATTAAATTTGTTTGTTGTTCATAGTGATTTGTTTTTTACGGCTTATCAACCCGTTGCAGGTTATTTTAAGCCAGAAAATATTTTTAGACTGTAAAAGTTTTATGGGGATAATAATGATTTACTGATTTAAGTCCTTCTTATTAGTCCATAACTTGGAGGGGAAGAGGTGGATTCATTCTTTTCCGATGGATATTTTCGCCTAAATGAATATAACAAATCCGGTTGGAATTGGAACTCGGCTCTCTGATTTTCAATTCCGAGACGTTATCCGCTGCACTTTCTCGCAGCACCTGGTATTCCCAAGCAGTCACCCATCTAAGTACTGAGCAGGCTCAACGTTGCTTAATTCCGGTGATTGCATGAGAAATAGTGTTTGAACGGGATATTGCCGTAAGCTTTATTTGTCAAGAGCATAAACATCGAAAGTAGTAATGACAAAATATCACGAGGAAAGGATCTCTTTTCTTCTTAAAAAATGTTCGAATCTAGACGTAAAATGATTCTGATAAGACTGGATTGATATGTTCCTTATTTTCAAAGTTTTTGTTAAAATGGTCCAATTGGAGTTAAATGAAAGTCCAATCCAAGGAGTAAATGAAAGTGTGAAGACGTTGTTGAGTTAAATGAATATGGAAGCTGAGGTAGGTTCTTCTAACGTAATGATTAGATCTTCTGAATTATTGAGCGGAACTCCGATGTGTCTTTTCTGAAGACACGCATCATCGTATTTTACTAAATTGAAGAATATTTCCTGTGAACCAAAATTAGTGTATTTATGCGTTAATCATCACTCGTTGTTAGCAATAAAGATATCTTGTGCATACCTTGTATTATTCTAAGAGGTCGTAATAGAATAAACCTAGGCATCTGCGTGGATGACACTACAATTTACTCCTGCCTCAAAAACAAATCTAGTGTCGCTGACAAAACTAACCTGGCCGTTTGTCTCGAAAAGGACCTCCGATCGGTTGTGAACTGGGGCAGGAATTGGCTGGTTAACTTTAACGCCTCAAAAACAAAACTGCTCTCTATTACACACCACAAAGAACCATCCCTGCTACCCCACCATTAGAATGTCTGACGCTCAACTCCACGAGAGCGCCTCTTTGTGACTGCTCAGTCACACATTGACTACTGACCTGAGATGGAACAAATACATTGAGTCAACAGCTTCGTCCACCGCAAGGAAAGTTGGCTCCTTGTGCCGCGCCAGGAAATTTTTCTCCCCGGAATCGATCCTTCAAATCTACAAATCAACCATTCGCCTTAGCAAAGAGTATTGCTGCCATATTTGGTCTGGAGCCCCTACTGTTTGCCTCGGGGTTCTTGATAAGATCCAGAGACGGATATGCAATATAATTGGCCCCGATCTGGCATCTCGTCTGCAGTCGCTCTCTCATAGACGCGTCGTCGCCTCTCTCTGTCTTTTTTACAAATACTTTCATGGTAATTGCTCCGAGGAGCTGCATTCGCTGGTTCCCAGACTTTATGAATTCAAGCGCCCTACGAGGCTGGCATCCCGCTCTCACGCTTTCACTGTTGAAACTATTAAATGTAGCCGTCTCTTCTACTCCAATAGCTTCATACCTCGCACCTCTCGCTGTGGAACACTCTTCCCTATTCCTGTTTCCCTGAGAGCTATAATCTACAACTGTTCAAATGTAATGTCAATCAACGTCTCCAGTTGCCTTGATCTATCCTCTTTCCTTCTCCCCATCCTCTCCTCTATCATTCCTACCTGCTCTCGCTCCAAATCCTCTATAACCCCTTGCGTGCTAGTGGCTTCCCGCCTTGCTAGGGGTGAAATGCTTAAAAAAAAAATAATTTACCGACTGCTCACAGAGCTTTTTTTTCTTTGTTTCTTTTTTTTTTTTTGAATAAAATAAGTTTTTCATTCTGAATTGCAAATTCTTTCAACGAGAAATTAAATGATTAATCTCATAGTGTTCATCTGCGATTAAAACTGGTGACCCCAACGTGATTCGAACTCGCAGCTGTAACAAACCGATGACTCCGTTACATAGGCCGAAAAGTAATGGGAAGAATTGAAAGAAACATGGAAAACGTGGAAAAATTCAACATATTTCGCCGGTGCTCTGGCAACAGAAAAATAATTTTATTTCACAATATATGAGGTAACACGGTAAATATCTGTTTCGTACTACTTAATCTGAAATTCTCCTCTAAGATACCATGTGTCCCTTTATCCTTTCTTAGAATTTGTTTCAAGTTGTAATTTCAGTTTGAAAAGATTTTACCTTGTTTGTGTATTTCTTTGTCCATTTCCGCTTTTGAGAGAGATGTTTGTTATTTGTTTCTAGTTTTCACTGTGTATTAAATAAAATAAAAGAAAAACATTAACATGAAGTGTGGACCTTCTTTTTTTTTTTTTCATTAAGACCAAGTAAGAACCCAATACGATTAAAACCCCAACGTGATTCGAACTCGCAGCTGTAACAAACCGATGACTCCGTTACATAGGCCGAAAAGTAATGGGAAGAATTGAAAGAAACAGTCCTGATTATATCCAGTTGTATCTCATTTGCTTTCTGCCTTAAGAGAAAATTTCAAAATGGCCGCCCGTGATTTGTTTGCATTTATTCTGTAAGCTTCTCTAAAGCCGCGATGATGCCACTATAATTCTGTTGGCGACAACGCAAATAGCATTGACAATCGATAAAATGCGACAGACAAAGATAAAATAATTAATGACTTGCATATCACTGGCATTGGAGTTCGCAGACTACGAATTATTCGCCGGACGCTGAACAAAGACACTGGTCAATGGATCGTGGAATTGGGTCAGATGCTAAATGATAAATTAGATTGAAGCGATTTTTTTTTGTATCTGTTTAAACAAATCCGGGGTTGAAAGCAATCATAAATCGTAATGTTAAATCATACTGAGATCGACTGTAATCAGATTTACACTGTGGTGCTTTAAAAATAAGTTTAAAGGAACTTGGTTCACTCTATCGCGCTAGACATTCTTTCTCGACAGAATCTATCTTATACATTGATAAGTCTACGATTCCTCCGTCTATTAAATATTGCTGTAATAAATGGTCTGATGCTTCTGCTATATAATAAGAGATTCTTCATAAAATACAGGATGCGATGGGTAAATCGTCACCATCTTTGTTTTAAATTTCGCGCATGCGCGTTGTTTGCTTTCGATTTTGTCGACTGTACTGTATAGTAGAGTCAGTTGTACACCGTTTGTGAGAACGATGACACAATTCACTCCGCCAGAAATTTGGAAATGGCATTCTGTACTGCTTAGCATTCGCGCAAGAAGCTCCAATACAAACATTTCAAGAATGTTGGACAGTACAACGGATTTGGAAAGAGGTTGGTGAGTCTAATGGTGATTACGAAGGTAGGGCAACTCAGAACTCTGATCGTTCTGATAAGAAAAGAACTCTCGAATTTGTGGGCTATGATTGACAACGATCCCTCCAAGTTACTCAAGTCCACAACCAGTTTCTTATCAGGCAGGTAGTACATGAAGACAATCTGTATTTCTCATACATGATGAGAAAGAGTCAATTTTTATCCCAAGTCATGAAGGACAAGAGAAAAGACCACAACGCTACGAAGCTTTTGAACAAACTCAAGCATCCCCTAAAACCGAACATGCTTCTGTCTTTCTCAGACGAGAAAGAATCTGATCGGAAAAGTTAATGAACACACAAAACAACCGTTGGCTTGCTTTATCCACAAAATATATACCGAGCGTGATGAAAACCAAATATCAAGTTAACATCATGGTGTTTAGAGTGATCACTAAAGATGGCGACGTCATCTTCCCAGGAGGTAGTGCTGCTCTGGGTCAAAAGGGTGGCTGGAAGACCCTAGGTCTGGCAACAGTACTACACAGCACAAAAGCAGGAGAACCCAGTCATGGCTGTCAGACAATTTCTGCGACCACATCACCCTTTACATCTGGCCACCCAACTCCCCAGCCTACAACTCCCTTGATTATTATTTGTGGGGTGCAGTTTAGCGAGAGACCAACAAAACTCCTTTATACACCAAAGATGAACTGAAGGCAAGGATTATGGTAGTATTCACTAACTTAAACAAGGAGACCGCCCAGAAGAGTTGCAGAAGATTCTGAAGTCGTCTGGAGGCCGTGATTGAAGACAATGGCGATTTTATTGAAATCTATTCTTTCGTCTTTCTAGATATTTTGTAATTTTTGTAAATGTATCTGTTAAAATGAGATGTCAGTGTTATTTTCATTTTTCCGTAATCTAGTCAATAATTTATCCATCGCACACTATAAAAAAAGAATCTGCAGTGCTACTTGTCCTGACCTGGCATCTCGGTTTCTGTCACTTTCTCACCGGCGTCATGATACTTCTCTGTGTCTTTTCTATAAATATTTTCACGGTAATTGATCTGACGAGTTTTTCTCTTTGCTACCTAAACTTTATGGATAGCGTACTACTCGATTGGCGGCAAGGTTTCATCAATTTCCCAGCCGCAAAATTTTTGACCCTTCGAATTTGAACAGTGTTTTGTTTCTGGTTTGTTTGTTGTTGTTTTTTTTTTATCTCTCGCGAAAAAGTTATTTTTTTATCTCTCTCTCGAAAAAGTCAAGGTAAGCCCTTTCTGCTTCCTATCAGCATGGCTGATGCTAATCATCAGGAGAGTGACTCGTTGCGGTTTCTCGGGATATCATTCTCTGCTGACATGAAGTGGAAGGAGGATACTGAATCCATTGCTAGGTCAGCTGCTAGGAAAGTTGGTTCATTGTGTCGTGTTAGACAATCATTCTCTCCAGAATCTATCTTACATATCTACAAGTCCACCATTCGTCCATGTTTAGAATATTGCTGCTGCATATGGCTCGGTGCTCCTGTTGTATATTGGGAGATTCCTGATATAACCGAAAGAAGTATTATCAATGTTACTAGCCCTTATCTGATGGCTCGTCTTCAGTCACTTTCCAACCGCCGTAAATTTACTTTCCTGTACCTTTTGGATAAATACATTCATGGTAATTGTTCAGATGAGCTCTTCGTTATGATACTTAGACTTTATGAATTTAAGCGCAGGACTAGATTACCGTCAAGATTTCATCATTTTTACAGTTGAAATGTCTAGATGTAAGTGTAAGTCCTATGCTAACAGTTTCTTTTCTCGCACTTCTCACTTGCGGAACTCTCTTCCGGCTTCCCAGTGAAGCTTGATCTTCAAAAATTTAAATGCAGCGTCAATCGCTACTACTGTCTTATTGATTACACTTCTATTGTTCTCGCTCCTATGTGACAGCAATATTCAAAGCATGGACGAATGGTAGATTTATAACTATGTAAGATAGATACTAGAGAGAAAAATTGTCTAACACAACACAGTGAATCAACTTCCCTAACAGCAGACCTAGCAATGTATTCAATATAATCGTTCCACTTCATGTCAGTCCGAGAAGGCGCAATGAGTCTGTCTCGTGGAGGTTAGCATCAGCCATACAGATGGAAGACAAAGACGTCTCTCTGGTGATTATTATTAAATTTGCTTAGTTATGTGCGTATTCATGATTTGTTATGTTGTTTATTATTTATTTACTTAATTTGTTTAATTATTATCTATTTTTTTTCTTTTGGAGAATTGGTTATCTTATGTGTTTGTTCATATATATATATATATATATATATATATATATATATATATATATATATATACAAGTATATAATTGGTGTATATGGAATGAATTCAATAACAAATGTATTTCTCTTTTTTCTCCTCGGTAATTTTATAATTTTAAACTTAATAGTGATTAAATTTGGATTTTAAAATTGGCAGTTTTTAATTTTAATATCAAATTTTATCATATAATTTAATAATTATTGGTTAGAATAATTTTTTTTTTAGTATTACCCGTATTTTAAAGATCTGAATAGCTATTATAACATGATTTCGTTATCAGGCTTTTTGAATTTTCCTATACTTGTATTTTGATTGGTCACTCTAGCTTTTGTAACAACGTTTTCCCCTTGCGAATGATTGTTAATTAATTTGAAACTTTTAAAACCATTTGTTTTGCATTCAACATCATCTTGACGGGGTGTTGAAAAAAATAGTTATTTTTGTAGTGATTTTAATAACATGTTTATGTTATAAATTTTTTTAAATATATATAAATAATTATATATATATATATATATATATATATATATATATATATATATTGCCTTAAATATACAAAAACACATTCTTTACAGGATGCCTTTTTTTTTCTCAATACTTCAGAAGAACACGTCTTTTTTTTTTCTTAGATAAACAAAGTTAAACAAATTCCCACAGCGAAACCCAAGTATATACAGGAGGATTAAGTGAGGAACCACAAGTAAAACCAGGAGAAAAATGGGAATATGGCAATAAACCAAATTATATAGGTTCCTAGTGAGTATAAAATATAAAAAAAATTATTCATAGACCTCCTAACAGAAACAGAGAACCAACACACACACATATGTGTGTGTGTGTGTGTGTTTGTGTGTGTGTGTGCATCGATGCATCTAAAGGACGCATCACACGAAGCCTTTTATGTAAATTACCTTTATAGTAAGGGATTTTTTTCCATGTCGACAATATAGTTAAATTCCCAGATGAATTTTGTGGACAACAAAAACATTTCTATTTCATTTTTGCCTTGAAAATGTCGGAAGACGAAACGCGTCGGCAAAATCTAAGATTTTTTCCAATTGTCATTTTATACCAATCTGTCTTATCCACAGAATTCATCTGAAAATTTAACTATATATATATATATATATATATATATATATATATATATATATATATATATATATAGAGATATGTCTGATTAAATAATTTAGACAGGTTTTGTCTACTTATTTTTAATATGATCCTCTCATATTCAAGGACAAGCTTCATAGTATCCTTATTAAAGGAAGAAAGAAAATTAACATACTCATTTATTCCAAGTACTTTCGACATTAGTAAAATTCATCCTCATGGTCTTGTTTGATCTAAAACAAGTGTGTTGTGTTTATTTGAAAACTTAGACAAGTTTTGTCTACTTGATCCTCTCATATTCGCGGACAAGCTTCATGGTATCCTTATTAAAGGAAGAAAGAAAATTACGAAATTCATTTATTCCGAGTACTTTCGACATTAGCAAAATGTCATCTTCAGGGTCTTGTTGATAATTATTGTGTAAAATATACGATTTTGGCACAAGGCCAAAGATGGAGGAATCGATTGAGGCTGGCTTTCACTTATTGTCTTATACCGAGTTAACCCGATTCACGATCCATTCACTCGTTACCGTTGGCACATTCACCACAAGAAATCATCCATCGCCAATCGACCCTCCATATACCATAATACCACATACTCTCAGGGGGTCCTATAAAACATACTCCATGACTTTAAAAATTTCATGATTATACAATAGTAAATAGAGATTTAAATCAATTTTAAGGAATATTATAGTGTTTTATTTATTGATTTATTTATTTTTTGTGTACAGTCAAAACATACGGCATGTTTATGGACAAGTATTTTCATTTTGCGAATACATCCATTTAAAGTTAACTGACCTGTAATAATAATGTTAAGAATCAGGCTAAACATGTGATAGTAAGGTTGAGTTTAAGTCTCCCACCCACCAAAGTACAAATAAAATCAAAACGGCAAGTATTTAGGGCAAGACATCAAACCATACTTACGGAAAAATAGGTTTAAATTTAGGAACGTTAGATTACCCCCATCGGTTATCCACTGAAACTGCTATCCACCGAAAAAGAAAGAAAAGAAGCCAGTCCCCACCGTGGACCATTTAAAAGATAGTCCGCGCAGCGGATTGGTTGTTACAGACATCCAATCGGGTGTGCGGAAAAACGTCATCTTCGTCTAATTCTTTAAAAAAAAAAGGGGGCCAGAGTAGCTGTTAGCATTTGATAGTGAGGGGGAATCAGGGATTGATCTCCCCCTGATTGGGTCGACTTGGTGATGGGGAGTATGATGTTGAAAGACCCGAAACTCTCAGATGAACCAAGTCAAATTACATCACTGACGACCCCCTCAGCGCTTACTTAAGAGCGTATTTTTTTAGTATAGAAGTTACCCATGATAGACGATGAGGGGGTGGGGGTCTTGTTTTATCAGGGTCTTGTTTTATCAGGGTCTTGTTTTATCTAAGACAAATTTATTGTGTTTATCTGAAAATTAAATGTTTTATTTGTGAAGTGAAAAATGCTAAACTTATGTACTGTACAATTTTCAAATTTTATGATGCAAGCATATTCCTACAGTAACGTCAAAATAATGATGCATTTTACATTTTTAAACATTTACAGCATCCTGCCTGTCCATATTCGCAATTTAGAAAAATTCTTGTTGAAAATACACCTAAACTTTTTCATGAAATAATAAATATAAAATAAAAATTATTGAAGCTAACTATATTAAAAAATTGAAACCAACCCTTAATAAAATTAATTATGAATACTGAACAAATGTTTTAAAATGATTACAGTTAATAGTTTAAAAATATCTAGCATTAACAAGTTTTTTTTTTCTTTTCGGCCTTATGGCTGGGATCAAAGTGTAGTATCTGCCTTGGGGCGGATAAAATACATTTCATCTCTCAGTTGCGTCTCTGTCTTCGGACAAATTGCTACTTAGTTGTGTCTATCTGCGGAAAGAGCGCAACTGAAATTATTATTGAGAGACAGCCGGCCTTGGGGGAACAGGTGCCCGCAGCAATACCTCCCTCATTGCAATAAAGATGGGGATCAGTAGTAATACCAATGCCAGCGCAACCGACGGTTGCGCAGCTGGACTATTTTGGGACCTGGTCCGGGTGTACGCGCCCGGCTCTCCACATTAAAATGATCTTGTGTCACATCCTGCCAGTGTGTGGCGGCAACAAAATTCAATCGCTTCTCTGCCTTTTGGCTAAGATCAAAGTGTAGTATATGTTCTCAATCAGTTTTATCTGATTCTTACTCTCTCCCTCCAATTCTAACTTCCCTTCTTTCTTTTATTTTCTCACTGAAACCAAGTAGTATCTTCTCCACGCTTTCCACGCGATCAAAACGGAATAGTCCATTATTCGTGAGGTATTGGCAGGCCGTAATGGTCATGCGAACTAACGAAAGGATAGATAAGCATAATTATACTAGAACATATATATATATATATATATGTGTGTGTGTGTGTGTCATCCACAGATAAACTGTTTCGCTGTATCACAGCTCATCAGTGTGGCTAGACATCCGACTGCCTCAAGCCAAGATTGAAACCCAAGCAATTTGGTATAAGTCGGAATTTTTTTCAGCAGCCACTGTTTACAAATTCGCATATATATATATATATATATATATATATATATATATATATATATATATATATATATATATATATATATATATATATATAGAGAGAGAGAGAGAGAGAGAGAGAGACATATTAAGTACAATTGTCAATAGATGTTTCATTATTTAAGCTGTTTATTATTTTTGGGTTTTATTTAGTTCTTCTCTTCCATATCTTTTTCCTTCATTCTCTCTTTCGTAATTTTCTGTCTGTCTCTGTTCCTCGTATCCGTTTTTCAAATATTTAAATTCCTATTTATCTTATCGCCTCATTTCTCCCTCGTTAAATCTATCTTCTTTGACTTTCCTTACCCGACACAAACCTCCTCTCCTTTCTATACATTAGGCACCCTCGCAGGACCACGCCTGTCTTTAATCGTTGAGTCTCGTGCCACGACTGCATCTCTAATCCCGCCATTTTTGTTCATCCAGATGGTCTTTTATTATTAAAACAATATGCATTTATTTGTGACGCCGTAGGAGGAGACATCTTCAACGCCCAACGAAGGAAAAGACACCGATTCTAGGACTAATTTCTAGAGAAATGACATACATATTCATAAATTCACATCTATGATATTATATATATATATATATATATATATATATATATATATGAAAAGTTTTGTTAAATTCAGCCGACAACGAGGTCTATTTTTTGAACTTATATCGTTCTTGCCGTCAGTTTAAAACGGCGCTTTTTTCCTTTTCAGATATCGTAATCGTTTCGTTTAAAGCTTGTATTTTCTTGATTTCAGATGAACACTTTTAAATATTCCTTTACTAAATTTATGGTTTATAATTACTAGAAGTGCCCTTGAAAATTTTGCGGTTTTCCTATTTTAAATTTATGATGAGTGTTAATTCTTAAATTAATGATTGAATAAGCTCATGGCGAGTTCTACGACAATAAAATATCTGTAGAAATTATCCCCCTTTGCATCGTTAAATATTTGAGCTTAACAACTTTATTGCAATGACAATCATAAATATTAATTCTGGTCGTTATTTTAAGAAATAAGGAGGTACAAATGAAGAGATTTCAAATTGACAACATTTTTCATTACTCTGAAGCGGACGTTAAACACTTCTATCTTCCTTTCTTTCTTTCATTTTCTCACTGAAACCATGTAGCGTCTTTGATATGCCTTATTTCTTTTCACGCGATCAGAACGGAAGAATCTATTATTTATGAGTTATTGGCAGGATGTAACGGTTGTAACGAGGTTGAATGTTGGGTTTGTCGTTGTTAATGTAAGTTACCCCGTTTTTATTTGTAAAATAAAATTCCTTTTCTCTTTTTTAATACTGAAAATGAAATGAATAAAACGTACAACAACTACTACTACTATAAGACTTTGAGACACGTATTGACATTAATGACAAGAATGTATATTTTTCTTTGCGTGACGTTAATTACAATATTGGTATTGTGTGTGTTAAAAATGTTCTCAGTGTTATACTCTCTTTTGTTTCTTTAAAAGTTTGTACTACGTCTGTGTTGTTCCTTTTTACTACACTACTGATACTCTACTCGTCTTTTCTTGTGGTGGATCGTCGTTTTTATAATGATGAAATTTCAAATTTTAGAATGATCAAATATCCTTATCATCAATCATCACTGGTAGAAAGATTGTTTTTAGAATGATGAAATTTTTACACGGTGTTTCGTAAAGTGTACAGCTTACAAAGGGTAGCGGCACATTTCCGTACTGTATTATGTTCACATGTGCTGTTCAATCTCCCTGCACTTTTATGTGGTACTTTTTATACAATGCCATGTATTGGCCGAAAATAAATTGTTAATTTTACGACATATCGATCCTTGATGGATCATTTAATGTTGATTTTCTTTAAAAGGATTGACTTGTTTCAGAAACAGGTAAATATTTATCGTTTATATTTAAGTTTATAAGCAGTTTCTTGGTTTATTGATTGTTATGGGCCGGTTCCTTGTACCACGGTAATAGTCCAAGGTAGAACCAATAAAGAAGAACGCGAACACAGGTATGGAATAACACAGATATATTACAAACAGGAATATATACAGAGAAGTAGAAGTGTTAGTATGAACAATCCGTTTTAGTAGAGAGAACAATGTAGTCTCTACCAGTATCACTATTCCAATGTCTTGCAGTAATTGTCTGAACGCGACTCTGTTTCGGACTGCCTCTGACTCGACTCTTGACTCGACTTGACCTACTGACTCACGATATTGAGTCTCCCACCCCCCTGGGGCAACATGTGACACAAGGTCGGTTGTTTATTGTGGGTATTCCCGAGCCCGTGGGCGTAGACTCCTTCGGGTTCCTCTCTGTCCGGAGACAGAGAGTTGAACCGATCAGTCTGTTCAAAAGTGAACGGCTGACACACGATATTGAGTCATCCCCCCCCCACGAGGGTGTCATGGCACAAGGCCTTTTCAACGTGGGCATTCCCGAGCCATTAGGCTCGGCAAAAAAATAGCCATTTGAACCCGTATAAACGGGTTCAGGGCCAATTTACCACCCCGAAGGAGACTCGCCCTTCGGCGTAGCCTCCTTCGGGTTCCTCCCGCCCATAGGAAGAGTTCAAACCGAGCAGTCTGTTCAAAAAGTGAACGATTGACTCACGATATTGAGTCACCCCCCACCCCCACGAGGGGTGTCATGTGGCACAAAGGCCTTTTTAACGTGGGCATTCCCGAGCCATGAGGCTCGGCCAAAAATAACCCATTTGAACCCGTATAGACGGGTTCAGGGCCGGTTTTACCTCCCCGAAGGAGACTCCGCCCTTCGGCGTAGCCTCCTTCGGGTTCCTCCCCGCCCGTGGGAAGAGAGTTCAAACCGATCAGTCTGCCCAAAAAGTGAACGATTGACTCACGATATTGAGTCACCCCCCACCCCCACGAGGGTGTCATGTGGCACAAGGCCTTTTTAACGTGGGCATTCCCGAGCCATGAGGCTCAAAAAAAAATAACCCATTTGAACCCGTATAGACGGGTTCAGGGCCGGTTTTACCTCCCCGAAGGAGACTCCGCCCTTCGGCGTAGCCTCCTTCGGGTTCCTCCCGTCCGGAGACAGAGAGTTGAACCGATCAGTCTGTTCAAAATGAACGGCTGACTCACGATATTGAGTCACCCCCACCCCCCACGAGGGGTGTCATGTGGCACAAGGCCTTTTTAACGTGGGCATTCCCTGAGCCATTAGGCTCGGCAAAAAAATAACCCATTTGAACCCGTATAAACGGGTTCAGGGCCGGTTTTACCTCCCCGAAGGAGACTCCACCCTTCGGCGTAGCCTCCCTTCGGGTTCCCTCCCGCCCGGAGGAAGAGAATTCAAACCGAGCAGTCTGTTCAAAAGTGAACGGCTGACTCACGATATTGAGTCACCCCCCACGAGGGTGTCATGGCACAAGGCCTTTTTAACGTGGGCATTCCTGAGCCATTAGGCTCGGCCAAAAAATAGCCCATTTGAACCCGTATAAACGGGTTCAGGGCCGGTTTTACCTCCCTGAAGGAGACTCCACCCTTCGGCGTAGCCTCCTTCGGGTTCCTCCCGCCCGTAGGAAGAGAGTTCAAACCGAGCAGTCTGTTCAAAATGAACGGCTGACTCACGATATTGAGTCACCCCCCCACGAGGGTGTCATGTGGCACAAGGCCTTTTAACGTGGGCATTCCTGAGCCATTAGGCTCGGCCAAAAAATAGCCCATTTGAAACCCGTAAAACGGGTTCAGGGCCGGTTTTACCTCCCCGAAGGAGACTCCAACGTTCGGCGTAGCCTCCTTCGGGTTCCTCTCCGCCCGGAGGAAGAGAGTTCAAACCGAGCAGTCTGTTCAAAAAGTGAACGGCTGACTCACGATATTGAGTCACCCCCCACGAGGGTGTCATGTGGCACAAAGGCATTTTTAACGTGGGCATTCCTGAGCCATTAGGCTCGGCCAAAAAAATAGCCCATTTGAACCCGTATAAACGGGTTCAGGGCCGGCCTTTTTTTACCTCCCCGAAGGAGACTCCGCCCTTCGGCGTAGCCTCCCTTCAGGTTCCTCCCGCCCGGAGGAGAGAGTTCAAACCGAGCAGTCTGTTCAAAAATGAACGGCTGACTCACGATATTGAGTCACCCCCCACCCCCACGAGGGTGTCATGTGGCACAAGGCCTTTTTAACGTGGGCATTCCCGAGCCATTAGGCTCGGCCAAAAAATAGCCCATTTGAACCCGTATAGACGGGTTCAGGGCCGGTTTTACCTCCCCGAAGGAGACTCCGCCATTCGGCGTAGCCTCCTTCGGGTTCCTCTCCGTCCGGAGACAGAGAGTTGAACCGAGCAGTCTGTTCAAAAATGAACGGCTGACTCACGATATTGAGTCACCCCCCCACGAGGGTGTCATGTGGCACAAGGCCTTTTTAACGTGGGCATTCCTGAGCCATTAGGCTCGGCCAAAAAATAGCCCATTTGAACCCGTATAAACGGGTTCAGGGCCGGTTTTACCTCCCCGAAGGAGACTCCACCCTTCGGCGTAGCCTCCTTCGGGTTCCTCCCGCCCGTAGGAAGAGAATTCAAACCGAGCAGTCTGTTCAAAAGTGAACGGCTGACTCACGATATTGAGTCACCCCCCCACGAGGGTGTCATGTGGCACAAGGCCTTTTTAACGTGGGCATTCCCGAGCCATTAGGCTCGGCCAAAAAATAGCCCATTTGAACCCGTATAGACGGGTTCAGGGCCGGTTTTACCTCCCCGAAGGAGACTCCGCCATTCGGCGTAGCCTCCTTCGGGTTCCTCTCCGTCCGGAGACAGAGAGTTGAACCGAGCAGTCTGTTCAAAAATGAACGGCTTACTCACTCCCTGCCTACTCCTGAGGCGCAGTATTTATTAAGTATGGAATAGTCCATTATTATTATTCTGGGTAAGATCCCATAACACTGATTGATCGCATATAGTTAAATCTACGTAAGGGTTACTGTGAGTGATCACTTTTCTTGCCCCTCTGAAGTGGATGTAGTCAGCGTATTCTAGGCTTGTTTCAGACGTTAAAACCTTTTACCAATCAAGCATGTATGAAAAGCCCTATCAGCGGAAGTAACCCCATTTCAGACTTTGGGCATGCGTAAAAAGAAAAAAAACGCGGAGCATGCGTGCTGTGGATCTGAGAGGCTAGTTCTCTTTTACTTCGGATCGACATCACGACAGGAGGCAACGGTTAGCAGCCCATGAAATAGATGCAACATGGCGTAGGCAGTACACCTCACTCGCTTTCTGATTCACACAAACAAAGCTAGGCTTAATAAGTATCCCTACTGACATGTACGAAAAATTAGAACAAGTTTTTCAGCAACGAAGCTACGGCTTCAATAAGAAACAAACGCCATGAAAGAGTGAACGGATAGACGCGCAGTCACAGATCACCCGTGGGCGTAGCATAAACAGAATTAATTAAATGACGAGTGAGTTATCGCACATTAGTTCTATTGATTCGATTTTCATTCGCTGGTGTTTAGATATCCGGCTGTTAAATCACTGGAGATATTTATAGCGATTTACTTTTGCTGGTCGGCAAAGAAACTCTATATCACACAACTAACAGTCAAGAGAAAAAAAAAAGGGGTAAAAGTATGGAGGAGAAGAATTAATATAGTAATGCAAATTTTAAAGTAGGTGAAACTTCTTAGATTTAGACGTAAACATTATTTCATGAACATTAACTCACTTTGTGTAAAGGTGTTCTTTTTATTAGAAAGGATATAAAACGAATCTCTATATGTAATACTAAAACTCTAATCTTGTATGTATGTATGTATGTGTGTGTGTGTGTGTGTGTGTGTGTGTGTGTGTGTGTGTGTGTGTGTGTGTTTCCGAGATACAGCTTGAACGATATATAATACCCTAACCAATTTAGTAGCATATTGTATCTTGAACCCCAGCCGAGTGCGGTGCCAAATTTCAATAAATTAAACAAGGGTTTCTTGAGCGAGCGCCATTTTTAAGAGGAAATTCAGTATTTGTTTACAGTGTACAATCTTATATTAATCCGCGTATATAAATAAACATTTGCATATTATATTCCAACTATTGTGTGTGTAAAAAATAATAAACATCCATAATATATTATAATAACATTATTAAAATGAATTTAAATATGCATAACGCATATATTTATATTTATACAATTTACTACACGACATTAGGACTTTTTATATAAACTACTTGAAACGTAAATAAGCTATATGTGTCACATGACTTGATGTTAAATAAGTAACGATGCACGCTGAGTTGCTGCCGTTACCTATGTTGAAATAAATGCGAGAAAGAATCAAGAACATATAATAAAAAATATACTTATTATTTTGAAAAGACCTACATCTGCTTTAAGCTATTATTCCAAATTTTCAAGCAATGTGTTCAAGCAATAAATCTACCCTTAGCGTCTTCAGCATGAATTATTAATTTTATATTCTAAGTACATTTATGGAAAAAAATTTCTCTTTTAATATAAAGAGGTAAAACGTATTCAGCTTCGTATGAACATGTCTTTTCTAAGGTATTTCCCATCACTGTCATCAGTGTTTCAACCTCTCGAGCTTTAATGACTGTTTGAATTTTGTCCTTCCGTAGTTGAAGAGTCTGAGGCTTGTCATAAATTTTTTCTTTAGGTTAGGCGCATAGGATGAACTCAGGGTTTGTCTGATCTGCGAAACGTGATGGCCAATTTATACCGCAGTCGCGAGAAATTTTTTTCTCCATAAGAGTTACCTGAAAAACAAGATTGTGGCACTCGTAGTATGAGCTGTTGCCCCACCTCCACACCCCATCTCGTTGTGCAGAAACAGATTGATACATTTAAAAATTCGTTGGTGTTACGTCCGAGAGATCCAAACCTGTCTCGTGGATTCTTTTCGATACTTTTCCTTACTCGCTCAAGTAATCCTTCATTTCTAACCGAACGTGAACTGCCACTTCGTGGAAGGTCACTTACTGAATCTTTACTCTCAAAACTTAGAGATTATCTCACATCGTCATGGCAACGATATGAGTTTGAATTATTCAATTATTTGAATTATCCTTAGTTTTGGTAGGAAGATTTCACAACTGTTTATTTTTCAGTCGTGTATTTTTACAGATTAATTTCCAAGGCCTTCATTATAAAATAACCAAATTTTAGTCTCCTTGAGGATTTTTGTGTCGCTCTGTATAAAACTCCATCGATAAAACATTCATGTATATATTACTGAATATTTTTTTATATCGCTGACGTTTCTGCGTGTAGCGATTTACTAAAAGACGCTTAAATGTAACACAAGGGTAAAATGGTGGAGCCGCTAGTGAGGATCGAACTCGCTAGTAAATGATATGGCCAGACAAGCTTACTAAATATTAAACCACGCTGAAGTGCTCTAATGTGTATAGGTGGAGATCTAAATATAGGTGTTTTGAGCAATATATTAATCTTTAGGTATATGTGAAGTTTTGGGTCCCTAAATAAATATGTGTATATGTAAATGTGCTTCATTGTTTATCTATAGACACGTACACGCGTTTATGTATGAAAAGCAAAGCAAAACTCTAGAACCTTCGCATACCAGATATGTTGCAGCCAATCCTCGCTCCAAATCACAGCTTCTATCCTGTTTCCATATCCTGTTTGTTTTCTTCTTTTTTAAAAAAAAAATAGTTTAACATATAAGGGACGCTCCGAAAGTAATGCCATCTGTTTTTACAACAGGTACAGCGAGAACAATAACACCGTTGGATAGAGCAAGTTTTCAGCTACAAATCACCGCCCTACTCCCGTATTGACCACTACAAGCTATGCATTTTCGCCAACGATCAACAAAATTCTGCATGTCAGCGATAACGGCGTCTATGTCAAAGGAATATTTCTCCTTGTCCATTGTTCATCGACCGGAAGAGATGAAAGTTCGACACGGCCAAACCCGGTAAACATTCAGCAAATCCTGGTGAAGGTTACTAGGTTCAAATTTACCCCTTGGAAGAATTCAGTTGTGTGTGTTTTTTTTTTGTTTTGTTTTTTGTTTTTTTTTACATACTTTCATGTCAGCCGTCATTTGCCATACTGCATTTCAGCTGCTAGCTAATATTTTTATTATTAGTTTTTGACGGAAAGTTTCAAATTATAATACATCTGATGCCTTGGCTAGCATAAAATAGGTGGCATTACTTTCGCAGTGAGTCTCGTATATCCAAATTTACTTAAATGAACATAGATAGATAGATAGATAGATAGATAGATAGATAGATAGATAGATAGATATGACCAGAATCAGATTGATAGATAGATGCATATGTACATATGAACAGAATCAGATAGATATATATAGATAGATAGATAGAATAGATAGATGGATAACAGAATCAGATGGATAGAATGCATACATATATATATATATATATATATATATATATATATATATATATATATATATATATATATATATATATATATATATATATATATATATATATGAACAGAATCAAATACTTAGACAGACAGGCAGACAGATAGATAGATAGATAGATAGATAGATAGATAGATAGATAGATAGATAGATATGAACAGAATCAGATTGATAGATAGATAGATGCATGCATACATATGAACAGAATTAGATAGATAGATAGATAGATAGATAGATAGATAGATAGATAGATAGATAGGAATAGACAGGAATAGACTTAGATAGATAAATTACTAACTTCAGGAAACTTCATCATACCACCATCATGATAATATCAGATACATGAACGCCGTAATATGAGTAATCAAAATGTTTTTCGTTCATTCTCTGAATGGATGAACAGACGTCGAATCGCTTATTGCCTGCATCTCGTCAATCAGGGCGAATTTGTTTTTGAAAAACCGACTACGTGAACGAACACCAATAGGAAATCGTTTACCGGACTTTCGATGTGGATGATATTATTTAGAAATTCCTCTCCTGCCATTGTATATTCATTTAAATCTAAGTTCCATATGTTTGATTGTAACGAAAAAGAAAATAACTTTCCTGTCCGTTTACACAAAGAATTTAATGGTAGTAGTAATGCGTGTTCTTCTTAACTAGACTTAGCTTAGTTTGGGCACAAATATGGGGCACCCAATGAGGATAGACATCGCTAATCCACTACACTAGCTTCGTTAACTCCTACCCTACGTGGAGATGCCTTCATAATACTACGCTTAACTTAGTTTGGCCCATGATCACAAGTTTGGGACACCCAGTGAGGATCTCATTCATTACACGGTAATAATAGTCAGCTCGTCAACCATTACTTCGCACTAAAGTGCTCTTTTATTATTTAATAAGCTGAACTTAGTTTGGCACAGGTCCACAAGTATGAGGCACCCAGTGAGGATCAAACTCATTGCTCGATAATAATAGTCAACCAGAATAGCTCGTTGACCGTTACTTCATGCGGAAGTACTCATTTATTTACTAAGCTCATTTTAGCTTGCCACATGGCCACAAGTATGGTGTCACCCAGTGAGGATAGCGATCACTACTCAGTAATATAGAGTAGCTCGTTAACCATTACCCGGCTGAAAGATTCTCATGTATTTACTAAGCTTATCTTTGACATGAGGTCATAAGTATAGGACACTTGAGTAATCAGTAATAATAGACAAGCAAAGTAACTCGTTAATCATTACCCTACGCAAAGGCGCTCATTTATTTTGCATAGCTTAATTTTTGCACAGTACCACAGGTATAGGGCACCCAGTGAGGATCAATCTGACTAATCAGTAATAATAGTCACTTAGAATAACTCGTTGACCATTATCCCACTCAGAGGCGCTCAGCTATTTCGCAAGTTTATCTTGAAAAAACATGAAAAATCGATTATTTTGCTGCATGGCAATAGGCGTCCTCAAGTTGCAAATACGACGCAACAGACGATGTAATAGGAGATTCTTCTAGAATTATCATATTCTCCAGTTCTTGGTCATCTTCAGACTAACCCTTGTTTTGCTCTCTGCAACTTTCTGGCTTTATCCTCGAAGAATTCAATGATAACCGGAATCGTTCTTTTATGGTGGAATACCTAATTTATCTGAAAGGTAACGGAAGTTGTCATAGAGCCACGTAAAAAAAAAAGGACTGAATAATGTGGCTACGAATTTTCGAAATGTTCTACAGCTTCATTCCCCGTGACGTAACATCACAGATTTTCCCTATTGCTATGGCAAATGTTCAGTTGAGTTCCATACTTTAGTTTCTACAGCTGACTCGCCATGCTACCTTCATAGAGTCAAATCACCATAATTGACCTGTATTCCAATAGTAAGGAGGAAGTCCCATTCAGTCAGCTTTTTTCTAAGAGTCGCTTCTTTGTGGAACAGAATTCCGCGTGGATGTTTTCTTAAACAAAACAAGCTTAACGTCTCAAGACAAGGGCCAATCTTCACTTACTACCACCCCTTTCATTCATATTACACACTTTATACATCGATGTCATTTTAATAATAACCCTCTACCTTTGGTGGCTCTTGAGACTTATATTTGGTGAGCCTGTTGAATTAACTAGATGCAACCGTCATAAGTAGATGCAACCGTTAACAGTTTTTATTTATTCTCGCACCTCATGCCTGCGGAATTCCCTTTTGATTTCTTGCTTCCCTGATAACTACAACCTTCAAAAATTTAAATGAATTTTCTGTCTTCTTGACACCTGTTGTTTTTTTTTTTTTTTTTTTTTGCCCTTTCCTCAATGCTTCCCATCTTCAATCTTCTCATTCTAATTCAATTTCACTCTCTTGCTTGGGGTGAAATGATTAAAAAATATATATGAATAAAACATTTTATTAAAAAAACGTTGGGAACATTTGCATCAAGTAAATACACTATTTTATCGTCTGAACGCCAAATTAGCCTCGTTTCGGAAAAGAAAGAAATCATTAAAATATGTTGTCAGAAGCTTCCAAGGGATTAAAAGTTTATTTTCGATTGCTGATGGCGGCCTATTTTCCACGTGAGTGAAAATAACGTGTTCTTTCAGGCTTCAGAACAGTTATTTGCTTTTAATATATCAAACAACACGGAGTCTTTTTTTTAAACAGATTTCAACCTGCGAAGACGATGGTTCACACATTAGACATTATCAAGTATTAACATAATAGCCTCATCCACATGTAAAAAAAAAAACGGCTGAAAATAATGGAGGCATTATTAACAAAAAGAACAAAAAGCCACCACTCAATGATATCATCGATGAACACGGCGACAACGTGCTGGCCGTGTCTGGAAAATAAAAACATTCCCATCCCTTTAGATACATAGATTGGCGGGGGGGGGGTGTATGACAGAGTGGTAAAAAGTTTTAGTGTGACGCGTTACGTCCTTTAGGACTTCATCAGATGAAACGCGTCACATGAAACCTTTTATCCACTTTGTCATAGATTTCCCCCACTTCAATATTGTTCTTGATATATAAAAATTTATATATCAGATATATATATAAATGAAAGTGTTCAGTTAAAAAAATTAATGGGTAATAGAATCGCCGAAAGCCCTCGGATATTGTTATATACCGTACCTATGAACACGAATGGATCTGACCTAATCCTCACAAATACGTTGGACACTATTGTAAGTGGGCGTAATATTCTAAGTAGTCCACCACTAGAAGTGGTTTACCTACTTAACACCGCTGGTGAGTATTGTATTTTGCTGATGTTATAAAGATTACCACTTCATTTCCAACCTCCGTTTTGGTTATTCCTCATTCAGTAACCTTTTCTTGATTACAGCAGATTTATAGAATGTTTGGACAGTTTTTACACACTTTATGTCCAGAAAAGAAAATACTTATATGAATGCAAGAAAAATTGAATAAATAGCTTAAATTCAGTAACTTGTCAGTTGTCATTAATAAAACATGTACAAAAGAGGGTTTGCTGTCCAAATAGATAGATAGATAGATAGATAGATATTGTAGGCCAAAAGTTTGGGGCTACCCGCTGGTTTTAATAATTAGTAAGTTTACCTAAAATTTAAAATTAGTAAGTTAACTAAGATTTAAAATCACCCTAAGATTAGCATTAGACATCAACGTAGATATGGTAAAAAGGGCTAAAGTTTTAAGGACACTTTAAGCAGTAATGGGTTAATTTCGTTATTATTATTATTATTATTGCTTGTCTATATTTCTGAGATGAGGTATTGTAATAATTTATATTATCTACGTTGTCTTTATTGTCATGTTCACGACGTTTCGGCGGTTTTACGATCCGGCCTTCTTCAAGTGATTTGAAATTTCGACCTGAACGCTTTATTTCATCCACCAGGGTGGATTATTCGATTTCCACGTGCCATGCCTCTTCCGGACGTCTCAGTTATCTCTGTCTAACTCAACTCTCAAAGATTTTTTTAACCACTGACATAGCCAGGTATTGAACTCACAACTCTTTGGGTTAAGTCACTGGATCAAACCAACGCTTTTATCAACTGGGCCATGTGTGACAATGAAGTCCGAACAATGTAATTAATGTAAATTATTATTATTATTGAATATGTGATAAAACCTTTCAAGGAGAGAAGATCCCTCTGGCACGAAGTGAGTTAGTAAATTAGTTTTAAAAAAGGCGAACTCAACACTTTTGGCATATAGTGTATATGATGGACATTTGTGTCGTCTTCGTCGTACGAGTGTCAAGCAGCTCAGTTCTTAGAACGGAACAGCCAAACTATCTGCACATATGATTTGATTATAATGGTGAAGGTTTGTACAGAACCAATTTTTCGAAAGAACCGGATATAAAGAACACGCGCACATAATGTGCCACATCTCCGAACAAAGCCCCACGAGTTTTGAATTCAGGGTTATTGTTCATCTTCTCGAGCGGTTGCCAACCAAGACTAAAGAGCACAGTCTATCCTACTATTTAACCCATAGATAGGGTAAACGAAATTTTGGATTCATACCTTCCATGAAGGTATTTGCGCTTCTATATAAAGTTGGAGCCTCTGTCTGTCTGTTATAAAACTGCTTCTAGAGTTTTGGGGATAGACCCCTATAACTATATATATTCTGGAACTACATTACGCAGGATGCTTGAATAATTATATTTCATTTTGATCAAAGTGGGTACCCGGTGGGGTACAACAACCCCCACCACCACCACTGAATTTTTTTCCCTTTGATATAAATTAGATTTAAATTTGAACAAGTGAATGGCTCCTAGGGCACTTGGATAAATATATTTCATTTTGATCAAAGGGGGGTCCATGGGAAGGAGACACACCACCACTGAATTTTTTTCCCTTTGATTAAAATTAAATTGAAATTTGAACAAGGGAATGACTCCTATCCAAAATATAGAAGGAGAAAGCCAAAAGATGGAGGTCACATCGGCAAGATCAAAATGAAACAGTATAGACGTCAAGTTGAACAAGAAATCATCAATCAGTGGGTAGTGCCTTACAATACATATTTTTTGCGACTATTCAACTGTCATATCAATGTTGAAATCTGATCATCAATTCATTCAATCAAGTATTGCATCGAATACATATCAAAGGAGTTAGATCAAGCTGTTCTTGCACAACCCGTCACTGAAAATTCCCTTGGATTTAAATTTAAACAAGGGAATGACTTCTATCCAAAATATAGGAGGAGAAAGCCAGAAGATGGAGATCACATCGGCAAGATCATTGAGTAATATTGAAATGCATGATTTTTATCCACAAATTATAACAATGATTTAAAATCAATCATCATTATCCTACAAAACAAATGTGTGATACGCAGCAAGGCGCGGGTAATTCGGCTAGTAATTGAATATAATGAAATCGACTGGAATTCGAACTCGGTTCATTATAACTACTCTCTAGCTGACTAAGTTAAGTTCTAATTAATGAGGACCCCAAGAGTCACCTCATTCAGTAAATAATAATTTAATGAAGAATTATCTTATCTTGGCGACTAGCCAAGCGTAATATTTTCCCAAAGCTCGGGACTTCTATCTCGAGTCCCTAAAAACATTGGCGTCTGTCGCCTGGGATTTTATTCATAATCTTTCGCCTAATTCTAATTTTCGTAGAACCTGACTCACGAATAAATAAAAGCAATAAAGGACGTTGGTTTCAACAACATTTCCTCAGTAATTTAATAACAGTAAACATCTGAGATTACGCCGCCATAGATATTATAAATTACGCTAAGTTCGAAATATAATTAGGATATAAAAGTCTATGTAATCAGTCGGGTTAAAGATTGTAATTCATAGGGAAGTATACCGGTTCATTAGGCCCCAATGATTTTCTACATTATTATTCTGATTGTTTTTCTGACAGTTGATCTCATTCTTTTTGCTTTAAAGTAAACTTATATATAAAGTACAGTGTGTGTGTGTGTGTGTGTGTGTGTGTGTGTGTGTGTGTGTGTGCCCACTGGTCCGATTTCAATGTTTCATAACTCATTCAAAAGCCCTAGAAAAGTTAGGAGCAGGGAACGATTTTCGTTGAGCTCAGATTCAGGGTTGCTAGATTATGCGAGGTTACAAATATATATTAATATATTATACTAGCCACTAGCATTGTTTCATGGTTCAAGGGGAGTAACTCCTATTTTCCTTTTGTATCCCAAATTGCAGCTAGCTTAAAATTTTAAGCTAGCTTAAAAACCGCCCTGCTATGCGGCATTTAAGCCAGCTCCTGTGGAGGACTCTTGGTTTGACTATCATCACAATAGCTAGAGAGGAGTAGATGCAATAGGCATCAATAAACTACGGAAGAACTCAAAATTGATTGCTACATTTAAGTATTGAATTAATGTTTAAGCTTACCTTTTAAAAGTTCAACAATAATTCTTTTGCTGCCACTTAATTTAAAGATGATTTGATGTACGTAGATCCTTATTTTCCGTACAAAGAATTATTTTTATTTCATGGGTGACAGAACAAGGGAGAGTTTATAAGATAAAATATAGTGTAAAGATGGGAAAATAGAATTCTTCTCAGCAAACGTGCAGTATAAAAATGAAAAAAAAAAGCACAAATGTGCCTCAGCAGGCGTCTGCAACAGGGATTGCTTAGCCGCCGTAGGCATACTCAGATACGAGAAGCCAGACACCACTACAGGCTTAACGTAACCCCGGGCCTTGTACAGAGTGCACCTTGCTGTAAACAAAAAAATCAGACTCATAATAATCAAAAAGGGTAAATAATACATTCATGTATTATTGACCCTTTCTAACGGTTACATACGGTATTGAATTTAGTGTTATCCTTCTACTAGACTGGTTGCTGACCACGGCTAAGAAAGCACGGGAGTAGAGATGGATATAACACGCCAATTTTGCTTTTCCGCGCCGATAACCGTTACACTACGTGCACATCCAAATCAGTAGAGCTTCCCTAAGAAATACCCCGACGCGATCCGATCAAATACACATATTTTTATTATGATTCTGATATTCCATCTATGTTATTCTCAGCATTCCTCTGTAGAACGACATCACTGTTCTCTCAAGTTCCCATCTTTGAGGAAACTGTCCAACATTTAATAAGAGAATCGAGAGTTCAGTTTTCTTCGTTTCTAATGACATTTTGTTTCCTGATATTTTGTTTAGCCTTTGAAAGGCATCTTTCGCTATTCCAATTCCGTCTTGTTGCTGCGTCACATTCTCCATCATAAAATGCATCTCAGATAGTTAACCCGAACCGTAACATTGAACCAATGAATTCCAACTAATGATGATATAGTCATTGTGATTGCAATCCCTGGGCTGGGTAGTGTGTTCTTTAAAAGGATGAGACCATGCCGCCACTCTAGTACTGCGATTAAATACATAAATGATTTGCTTAAGACCATTTATGAATATCTATGCTGATGATACAATGTTATATGGATGCACCTCCAAAAGTCTAGATGAACAGATCTTGGCAGCCGGTCTCGCCTCTGGCCGAGGTTTAACAGCCCAGTGGGGTGAAAAACTGGCTGGTTACATTTAATGCCTCGAAAACCAAACTGGTGACGTTCCATCATCACTAAGCGGACCCTGAATTTTCACATGTCATGATGAATAGTTGTTCTCTAAGGGAGGCTCCATGCTTTAAGTACCAGTTGGGAAACTCAAGCCACACTTCATGTGGAACTCGTACATAGAACCCATCGCTAAAGATAGTGGACAAAATTATCGATTCCCTATACCACTCCCGTATGTACCTGACTCCTCTTGGTATCCTCTGCCATGAGGATGATTCCCCGATCACTATAATCTTAACCCACAAAGTGTTGATAAGCCGTAAAAAAATCAGTCAATTCAAAGACCTGTTACTTTGTGGAACAGACCCATCCTCATTCCCTTTGTATTTCATTAATAAAAAGTTCCATTCGGTTAACATCCTCTCAAGAACATTGCCTACAGTCTGATCACGCTGAAAACACCGGTTCTTGTTCGATCACCAAACGTAATTAGCGTCAAGCCCGGTCAGTACTTAAATGAGAGAATGCTTCGGAACATCGAGTACTGTAAGCAACCTTCCACAATCCAAAATATCTTTCGGCCTTAAATAGATCACAAAGGGTTGATAAACCGTAAAAACAAATCAATCAGTCAATCCCAAGAACTGCTAGTTTGTAGAACAAACTCCCGAGAGGATGCTTCCCTGATCACTACAGTCTTAACCTGTTCAAGTCTAGGGTTAACCGTTATCTTATGATTTCTCTAATATGCAGGCTGTTAGACTATTTAATAAATAATAAAAATTGGACGTCTATAGCAAATAGTGTCCACTATAATAATGTTTGCAGTAATATATATATATATATATATATATATATATATATATATATGCTGTACTGCTTGGCATTCGCGCCGGAAGCTCCAAAACGAACATTTCAGAGTGTTTGGGTGTCAATCTGAGGACAGTATAGAGGATTAGGAAAGAGTTGAAGATGTATAATGGTAATTACCAAGGTGTTTGGAGTTATCACTAGTGTTGGTGAAGTTATGCTTCAATTCACTTCTCACAGGGACTCAGACATAACACGGAGGCCTACATCAAGTGCCCTGAGGAGGTAGTGCTGCCCTGGGTCAAGAGGGTGTTTGCTGGAAGAACCTATGACTGAAAACAGGACTTTGCACCGTGCCACACAAGCAGGAAAACACAATCATGGCTATCAGACAATTTCTGCGATCACATAACCCCTTATATCCGGCCACCAAACTCCTCAAACTGCAACCCTCTTGATTATTATGTGTGGGGCGCGGCTGAGTGAAAAAGTAACAAAACCCTATATAAAACGAAAGATGAACTGAATGCAAGGATTATGGCAGCATTCACCAACTTAAGGAGACTGTCCAGAACAGATGCAGGAAATTCTGAAGTCGTCTGGAGGCCATCTTTGAAGCTAATGGCGATTTTATTGAATGAATTTACTCTTTAGTATTTCAATATATATTTGTGTAACTTTGGTAAACATATGTGTTAAAATGAGATATCAGTGTTATTTTCATTTTTGCGTAATTTAAACAACAGTTATCCATCCCATATATATATATATATATATATATATATATATATATATATATATATATATATATGTGTGTGTGTGTGTGTGTGTGTGTGTGTGTGTGTGTGTGTGTGTGTGTTAAAATAATAGTCGGACTTTGTCCATTTCATAATGTGTGACGTCATTTGTTTACATTTGATACGCCATGAGCAGATATGAATGTACGTGAAAGATTCATAGAAGATTGAAGTTTAAAGACAGTGAAATCGACCTTGCTAACCGAACGCTCCTCTGTGGCCAAATCGGTGAAATGCACGTCAAGCTAAATGACGGGTCCGTATAGGATACAGGTTCGAATCCTGTCGGAGGATGAATATTTTCTGTGAAAATTTCTCGGACATTCAGGCCGGCAAATGATGTTTAATACTGTTTATTATAAACAGAGCATTTACTTAAATATTTGTATCTATAAAAAGAATGTATAAACATAAATATATATATATATATATATATATATATTAAAGTAAAACCAAAACATTTAATGGAACCAACAGACAACTTTTCAAAACACATAAATACCATTAAACAAGATAAAATGTCGAACAAGTATAGAAATAAGAAGGAAAAAACACCTACCTACTCAGTAAAGTGTTCAACACCTAGATTACCTCTACCAATGGTTCCCAAACATGGTGGCCCGCCTCATATGAGGATAGCAGGTGAGGCGGAATGATAGAAAGGCAATCAAAGATTTAGAAAAAGTTTCAAAAAATTCATATGCCATAAAACTAAAAATAATTTTGATTTCAAAATTTAAATATTATTATGGATTACTTGTAATTTCATGTATGAGTCTCATGACAAATTGTTATAAATAATTATTGACGGATTCGATCATTGTGATATTTTTGCATTTTATCAGGTATTAAAATTAGAGTATAGTATGATCCGAAAATTGGAGGAGAGAGTCATCAAAAATAATGTTCTGATTTCGAATCCACGGTTAACTCCCTTTAACCCTCTCTCTGATTTTTTTTATTTTTAAATGTACTTTTTACCACATGAAATTTGGTGAGGCGCAAGCAAAATTTAATTTCGAAACAAAGAGAAAAAAAACGTTTAGCAACCCTTGACCTAGACAGAAAAAAATTCACTTGAAAACGTTAATACCTATGAAAAGATGGCTCAAGTCGTAACCTGAGTTTCACGCTCAGATCTTTAGACAACGTGAACGATATATATATATATATATATATATATATATATATATACACACACAGACATATGTAATTTATTCGGAAATTATAACATAAATATGTTATAAAATCACTACAAAAAATACATCATCACTTGATAAGACACCAGAATTGTTGGAACAAAATGGCTATTTCTGTAGTGATTTTATAACATATTTATGTTATAATTTTCGAATAAATGTATTTGCTCTACTCTGTATTGAGCACTCTTTTAAGAATAGTATTTTTGGGTTATTGGAATTTGTTCTGTATGCACCAATCCTATACTTGGGTATATATATATATATATATATATATATATATATATATATATATATATATTATATATTATAATATTTTTATTATAAACGATTATAATAAAAACATTTTACATCGCTACATAAAACTTTCATGTTTCAATAATATGATTGTACTTCAGCAGACAATGGTAGATAACTTGTAAATGCTATGAACTGTGGATTTTACTCCATCTGTTCTGTCTCTTATTTGTACACACACACACATATATATATATATATATATATATATATATATATATATATATATATATATATATATATAAATATTTCGGCAAGCCATAAGAGAAATGATAATCACATATCTACGCAGATGAAAGTTGGATAGATTGACAAATTTAGCTGAAGAGACATTTTACACGAGTTTCGGTAAGATTTCTTCGACTTGAGTCTGACTGAGTTCACGAGCGCAGCGAATTCGCCATCTGTTATGTCGATAAAAATCGAGAGCGCACAGACCGTAACAACATTTTATTTCAACGACAGAGCTGAATTAACGGACAAATAACAAACATTAAAAGCAGGTTTATTTAAAGAAATCGTCGCAGGTGCAAACTGTCAGACAGTATCACAAAAAAATGGTAATGATAAGATGAACCGTTTCATTATAAGGAAAAAGTCGGCATTCATTGATCGAACGGCCAGTATTACTTTCGGTTGAAATTTAATTCATACACAAGCATTCGCACTTAAACAATTTGACACAGTTTGAAATAATACATTAGAATAATAAATTCGCTCACAGTCTGGGTAACCCTTGTCCTTGAATGAACAATAAAATAATAAAATTAGAGACTGTTATAGACAAGCGTATGGTTGCAAGAAAGAAATACGATAACGGCAGAAATAGATTTACGTGATTTATTTCAACAGGAACGTGTGGTTTTGGGACAGCTACCTTGTGGTATAGTTCATAGGCCGGCTGAAGATCTGGGTTGATCTCTCATAGTTGTTCTCGCTGGTTGGCGTGTCGCTACTGCTGCTGGCTGCTGCTGACCACTCAGCCTGACCGTGACAGGTCTCTTCCCTGGCCTCCTGTTGACTGCCCGTTGTACTTCCGTGTGACCTCTTTTATAACGTTTTTTTTGTTTATGGCTTAACAGGCTCGAAAAACGACGCGAATATAATTAGGAGGGGAGCATTTTTATTGGTCGAAAAATAGAAATACTTTAAAATATTATTTTATTTTTCAACCGGAACACGTACGTCGGGAACATGCGTAACGAAGATAATGGTCATTTTGTGACGGGGCCTTGCCCCGTTCACATCCGGCTCTCGCTCTTGAGTATGTTAGTTTATTTGCCTGTAAATCAGCCGAGATATGTCTTATTTTATTTTATGACAAGACAAAGAAAAAAAAACGTTAATTTTTAAACTCTGGAAAAAAAAAACAAATAATTTTATCGAATTTTCAACAATTGTTCGGTAATAAGCAGAATTATTTTTTAATTTTGTAGAAATATTTTTAGGTATTTTATTAAATTAAAATATACATGTGCCGAGGTAACTGTACATATACAATCAATTTGAATGAAGATGAAATGAGTATCTGTGTCACTAGGGCTAATTTCTCTTTCTGTCCAGCAATAACCCTTGGATAACAAAAGAAGTGTAAAAGCCGAAATATGCAACCCATTGGCTTCCTTTTTATGATTCCTTTGTTATTTAAATTGAATATATTTTCTTAATAAATGTTGTTGTTTAAATGGACAAACAATTTAGAATTAAAATTTCATTATCTTGCCGTTAGCGAAACGACTGGTACCGATCTAGTACCATTTAAAAATGAAATTCATTACCAATGGCTTGTAAGATCAACGTTTTAACGAGTACCCCATAACACCACCCGCACACCAAACCTTATAGCATTATCCAGCGGTTACCCATTTAGGTACTGACCAGGTTCAATATAGCTTAACTTCGCTGATCAGACGGGAACCGGTGATTCAACGTGATATGGGAGTAAGCATTTTATAACGCCTGTGTTTAAATTTAATATATTTTCTTAATAAATATAGTTGTTTAAATAGACAAACAATTTAGAATTAAAATTTCATCATCTTGCCGTCAGAGAAACGATTGGAACCGATCTAGTATCCATTAAAAATGGAATTCACCTATCAATGGCTTGTAAGATCAGTTTTTTTAGCGAGAACTACATAATAGGTGTGCTATTAGAAATCAACTATAAGATAATAAAACTCTAAATTTCATCACATGTATTGTTAAATTTCCGCTAAATCTAAATATATAATATCTACACTATTTACATTATTCGGACTATTGTCCTCATCTTTGTCGTCATGTTTATTGCAACTTTTCAGCCGTTATACGCTCCGGCCTTTTTCAGGTGATTGGAATGTCGAACTGAACCCTTTATTTCGCTCATTGGGATAGACTGTTCTAGTTCCACGTGCCATGTTTAATGGATGTCAGTTATCGGTTATCTCCTATTAATTCCAAGTTCTCCACTACCTTAACCGGGTATTGAACTCACACTCTTTGAGTCCTGTCACTGGATCTAACCAACGCCTTTATCCACAAAGATGAGGACAATAGTCCGAGTAATGTAAATAGTGTACATAATACCTCATCTCAGAAATATAGACAGAAAATATCTACAGAATAATAACCAAGCTTCTTATTCGGGACATTGAAACGATTCCGGAAACGAGGTTTGGAGTATTACAAAGAAGGGCTGTTCAGTGGTAATATTCCTTTCGTAAATAAGTCAGTAATTTGTTTTAATCAAATGGGGCGGGTCAAACAAAAGCAAAATGGTCGATTAATAATTAAGGGACTGGATGGTGGTATTGGATACTCGAAGAATTTTTGGGGACATTGCAACTGCATCAGACAGGATGCAGCAGAAATACTTCCCACATATACCTTTGAGAAATACCTCCCACATACACCTACGAGAAATACCTCCCACATACACTTTCCAGAAATATATCCCACATATACCTTCCAGAAATACCTCACATACATCCCTCCCAGAAACACCTCCCACATATAACTCACTGAAATACCGCCCACATATAACTCCCAGAAATACCTCCAGAAATATATTTTCCAGAAATACCTCCCAGATATATCTCTCAGAAATACATCCCATATATGTACATTTCAGAAATACTTCCCAGATATAACTTCCAGAAATAGTTCCAAGATGTGCGATCCAGAAATACCTCTACATATACCTTCCAGAAATACCTCCCACATACACCTTCCAGAGATTTCACCAAAATATACCCCACAAATATATCTCCCAAAAATACCTCCCACATATTCCTTCCACAAATACCTCCCACATAGATCTTTCAGAAATACCTTCCAGAAATACCTCCCACATAACGGCATTATATTAGTGGCAATAGTGTCTTCATCAAGCTAATGTTTTACCATTATTGGGTGGTATATCTGTCGCACCCTGCATAAGACACTGGGCGACCATCAGAGTGAAACACAATAGAATATGGTATCTTCAAATGGACATTTTTAGCTTTTTAAATGGACAAACAATTTAGCTTCGAAATTTTATCATCTTACAGTCAGCCAGGTGACAAGTGCCGAACTGTAAGCGATCGAAGAAGGTTAATGGTTCAGATCACAGGTCAAGATACAATGTCAATCGCCATCTTCTGTCTCCTTGAAGCCTGTTCTTGTATTACCCGATCTATTTCTTTTACTCTCAGTAACCCCTTGCATGCTAGTGGCTTTCACATTGTTTTGCTTGGGGTGAAATGATTTTAAAAAATGTTAAGAGATATCATGCAACTGATAAAACAACAATCAATTGAATTGGATGGGTGACATAGTAAGAAGCGAGGATAACAGATGGATCAAAAGGTTGTTTAAATAGTGTCTAAATCAAAATCTAGAGTCTATTCCTACTTGTTGGAGGAACCCCTTCCTGATTGACCATGTCTTCAGGGGTGTATCTGTTTTGACCACGCTTGTCCATTTGTGGGTTGGTGAATTCAGGGTTGTCCGTTCCCTAAACCGGTTGCCATCCAGTGCTGTAGGATCCAGTCTGTTCTACAATTTACCCATAGCTTGGGTGGGAGAGAAGAGATGGATTCATACCTTTATAAACGTAAGTGAATAGTGCCCAATGGATAACAAATACCGTAGATTTAATTTGGCTGTTTTTATTTATTGGTATATCAACACTTCTATGGGTTAGTTAATGCCGAAACTTAAATATTTTGTACACAATTTTAATTTTATTTTTTTTAGTTAATAATAATTTAGCGATACAAGTCTTACTAATTAACCCATAGCGGACGGGGGACGAGGTGGATTCCTACCTTTCCCAAGGAATTTGCGCGTAAGTGGATATAACGAACTCAACTGAAATTGAAACTAGGCTCCCCGATTAACAATTCCGATTATCCATTAAACCACCCGCACATCCAAGCTTACAGCATCCGGTATTATTCCCAAGCGGTCACCCGTCTAGGTACTGACCAGGCTCGACGTTGCTTAACTTCGGTGATCGTACGGGAACCGCTGTTTCAAAGTGGTGTGACCGTACGCCCAAATACAGCAGCAGTGCACCAGATAGAAGAAGGGTTTGCTGATAAGACGTGGCAAAGATTAGCACAGTCGCAGTGGTCATGGAAGGAACTGGTTAAAGCCTTTGTCCAGAAGTTGTCACACAATAGATGATGATGATGATGATGATGATGATAATTTTTCTCCGGTTTTTTGATATTGTAGCTAAGCCAAAAGAGAGATGTGTGATTTAACCTCGTTGGGAGTTTTGAATCTATGGTGAGAATTCTTACAGGCCGGCTATTCTCCGTCTGGAGAATATTTATGAGGAATGGCAGATATCCAGACTGTGATCTATTGCTCAGTGAACTCTTTCCTTCGCCTCTGGGCATAGCGTTAAAGTGGCGGCGTTAATTGATGGGCAAAGATTTCACATAAACATAGCCTTTGCCGGGCGAGACAGATGCACGCTCGATAAAGTAACAGAAATAGACGCCACGCTTGCCACGAAGCCGACACTTCGTTCGAAGTTTCATCATTTGCTACTCTTGTGAGCAATTCTTTCGATTCGTTTTTGTTTTAGCTAGAACCGAGCAATTTTTTTTTAAAAAAAAACAAAAACAGTCGGCTTTGAAAAATGGCCGATGAGTAGATTTGTTAAGAAAGAAATAACGAAAAAGAATCTTTATTTTAAAAAATAAAGATTCTTTTTCGTTTTTACTTTCAAGCCTAGCCAAAAAAAAAAATATATAAGATTTTTTTTTTTTAAATTACAAACGTATTTTTTGGTTAACCACAAAAAAAAATAAGCTTGTATATTTTTATTCTAGGAGAGCGTTCATTTTTTAATCTTTTTTTTCTTTTTTTATTAATCATTTCACCGCAAGTAAGGCAATGAAGCCGTTTTTTCTTTATTGCAACCTTTTTTTAACAATAAAAAAAATCTTTATCATTATTTTTATCTTTTTTATCTCATAAAATATTTATAGAAAAGACGCAGGAAAACTTCGTTATGGCAGGGGGACTTCAGCCGAGGTACCAGGTCATATCCGATTTCATTGCAGATTCTTTGGATTTTGTCAAGAATATCTAAATACATAGCAGAAGAACCAGGCCAGATATGACAGCGTTATTCGTTGCATTGATGAATAGCAGAAAGTTTCAAGACAAAACTTGTAATTCGGGCCAGAAAGAATTGTCTAAACCGACTCGGTGAACCAAAGTTCTTAGCGGCACAAAGCGTCAATTGACCCTATCTACTCATTTCAATTCACATCAGCGGAAAACATTTAGAGCGAGAAGATGTAATGAATCACTCTATTCGAAAAAAAAAACAAAAAAACAGAAGGGCAGCTCGGGAAATCCAGACCCCGATATATCCGAGTGAAATATATTAATTTAAGTTCAACAGAATATACTTAAGGCTTACGGCTATATCACGTTGAAACATCGGATCACTGAAATTATGCAATGTCGAACCTGCATAGTACCTAAATAGGTGACCATTTTGGATGACCAAGTTCTGTAAACGTGGATGTGCAGGTGGTGTAATGGATAATGGCTCCAAATTTTTAATCGTAGAGCCGAGTTCCAATTCCTGGTTTGTTATATACACTTACGCAAAAATACATCTGGGAAAGGTATGAATCTATCTACCCTCCAGCTATGGGTAAATTAGTAAGTATTTTATCACTAAAATCGTTATTATCTCAAAAGAATTCTTACAAGCTAAATATATTTTCTGGCTTTAAGGAACCTGCAATGACTCGATAAGTCGTAAAAACGAATCGATGAATGAATTTACTTAAAGTTAGTAATACATAATTGTAATAATAATTTTAATTTATAAAAAGGTGAATAACCATTCTGTTGACGGATATTTTCTCATTCCTAATATTCACAATATGACGTATCGGTTCTGTTTTCAGTCGATGATTGAGACCCTTTCTCTTGTTTTCTATTTGAATACTTGTAAAAGCTCGTTCAATAAAGAGTGAATTTATTCAATAAAATCGCCATTGGCTCCAACCACGGTCTCCGGACGACTTCAGAATCTCCTGCATCTTTTTCTGATTGGTCTCCTTGTTTAAGTTGATAAATGCTGCCATAATCATTGCCTTCAGTGTTACATGGAGTTTTGTTGGTCTCCTGCTCAGTTGCACCCCACACACAATAATCAAGGGGGGTTGCAGTCTGGGCGATTATATGGCCAAGATGTAAGGGTTAATTTGGTCGCAGAAATTGTCTGACATCCATGACTGTTCTCTTGCTTGCGTGGCATGGTGCTGAGTCTCTTGTCAGACCTAGGGTTTTCCAACAGCCGCCCTCTTGATCCAGGGTAGCACTACCTCCTCAAGGCCATTGATATAGGCCCCCGTGTTGAGTCTGAGGGCCTCACCCACAAATTCGGGAGTTCTTTTCTTATCAGAATGATCAGAGTGAATTTTCCGAACTGCTGTACCTTCGTAATCACCATTAGACTCATCCAACTCTTTCCGAATCATCTGCACTGTCCTCAGATTGACACCCAAAAACTCTGAAATGTTCGTATTCGAGCTTTCGGTGTGAATTCCAAGCAGTAAAGCTTGCCGCTTCCAAATTTCTAGCGAAGTAAATTGCGTCATCGTGCTCTTTTTCCCACAGACGGTGCAGAACTAACCTTACTATACTGTGCAGTTGACAAAATCAAAAACAAACAACACGCATGCGCGAAAACTATAAAATACGCATCGCACTCTATATGTATGATGTATAACAAATTTAGTATAAGAGATAAGGAAATTGAACATAGAATAGGCTGCATTAGGGGTAGCTTTGTCCAACACTGTAGAAGCCACAAAACCAAAAAAATAACCTAGGAACTGGAGTCACGTTCTTAAATTTCTTCGTCAGATCGAGGCTCTTATATGGATAACCATGACATCTAACTAGTTCATAAATGTCTACAATATTAGCTATTTTCTCAGATTAATGATTAAAAAATACTGTCAAGTGAATTAACCCTTTAGGTTTTCAAGAAGATTTTATAGATTGGCGCTACATAATCACAAACAAAGACCATTACCAAATAGTAAAAACAAAAAAAAAACAACACATCACTTGAAAACTTTCAAGATTAGCAACAACTAAAATGGATAGCAAGCGAAAATAATGATATAATCAAAATGTTGACTTTCCACACTGCTATAGACAAAAGGTTAGGAAGGTAAATTTTATCAACACTAAAAAGAACCGTAACAGTTAATGGACTTGATAAGTCTAATTTCCTAAAAAAATGTCTTAACAAAAAAAAAAAAAGAAGATTTTTATAAATTCCAACCAAAAGTAACACTAATTTTTCGGTCAATGAATGCCTAACGTTTCCTGTATGTTATTCTCACCGTTACAATTACTTGTAAAACTCACACAGTAAATGCCTGCCATTCTAAAGATTTTTTCTCCTGATATTGGCAAGGCTTGTTAGTTTTGAGTTCAAAATTGTTTAAGCGATGGAAAAAAATAGCGTTTGTCTATTCAGATCAAACAATGACCCGAGTGAAGACACCATCATCGTAAAGTCAATGGAAACATTTTCTGACAAGTAAAATACCGTGCGTTCGGAAGATTGATTAAATCAACTTGTGCTCACTGAAATGTAAAAATAACTGGCCATTCAGAACGCCAAAACACAGACAGCCCTCTCCCTCTTTCCAGGGTGCACTATCTTCACGCGCTCTGACGTCATGATCTCGCCATCATCGACGCATGCACGCGCACCAATTCTAGTTAATTCCCACAATAGATGATTGCGAAAAATATTTTTAATCCACAGACTCTTCATTTAACATCGGCTTAACTGATTCACACGTGGCAAAAAATAAAATGGATTTTTTTTATTTTCTAGGTGGACTTCCACTTCCGACATTAGTGGTTCTCTCGTAATAAATAAGGCTTTTATTTAATTATTTATCGACTAGGTTATGAAAAAATAGTACCATTCGATAAAAAATATAAATATTTGACACTTCCTTTTCGTTTAACTCTTGTTAACCGCAAGCTTATATATATATATATATATATATATATATATATATATATATATATATATATATACGAGGATCTGACAACGTAATTGATTCAATTATGAAATTTTGTGCGATAATCTTAAGTGGAACTTAAGAACTTGCTAGTGATTTACAAAGGAGGCCGCATATGGAGCAAGAGTGAGGATTGTGGGGTGATTCCACTGTTACATTGGCTGACCTTTTAGATCTTGCTCTCGCTTCTTGAAGACGATTCACACAAGCAGAGTGAAAACTGCTGAGTTGATCACCATTCTACTCGCTCCAAGGCTAAGCGCTCGAGGGTGTTATGCGGTATATTGACAGCTGACAAGTTGCTTTTCAGCTTGTCTTTGTATCTTAGCCATGGGCGTCCTACATTCCTGTAGCTCTGATCAAACTCGCTGTACATTAGGATCTTGTTCACCGTAACTGAGACTGTATGAGAAAAGTCTCGATTCCTCCAATACTACACCTGTTACACAGGTCTACGTTAGATGTCCTATCTTGAAGGTTAACTCCACAGATTGCACGTAGGCAGCTTTTATGGAAAACATCCAGCTGGCGTATATGGTACCTGTATGGAGCCCACGACTCTGAGCCGTACATAAGGATGTGGACTCGAATTTTTGTATCCAGTCATTCCACAAGCGATGGCGAAGTTTGCCGAAAGCTCTGGTAGCCTTAGCAATCCTATGCATGATTTCATCATCTAAAGTTCCACTGTAGATAGGTAAAAGACTTTACATAGATCAGGGGTTTGTCTTCTACTTTCAATGATCTCTCTGGAAATTTGTAGACTGGTGGGTTTTGTTTCTCACCACAGAATTGCTTCGGAGTAGGAAAAGATTGGTGCACTACTTCTGTTTTGTTTATGCTATGTGAATATATATATATATATATATATATATATATATATATATATATATATATATATATATATATAATTTGTTTAAACGTTATTTTTATCGATATTCATATTAGAGTAGATGCTCTGTTTTTACTGTTATTTTTATCCAACTATATCTACCTCCATGAATATTCGAAAAATCTTGTCATAAAAATATGCGTCCTCCGGCAGGATTCAAATCTGCATCTCCTTTGGGTAACCGTAATATAATCTGACGTGCCTGACCGCTCGGCCACGTAGGACTTACGATCAAACAAAGCCCAAAATAATGCTCTTGAATACGCACACTCTACCGATTCTCGTAAGGCACGTCAGATCCAATGTTGGTTCCCCATATGGGATGCAAGTTCGAATCCTTCCAGACGACACATATTTTTCTGACAAGATTTCACGAATATTCAGGCCAGCAGATGTAGTTGGATAAAAAATAATGTTTAATTAAAAAACAGAGCATCTACTTGAATATGAGCATCTATAAAAAAAATAATGTTTAAACAATATAAATTAAATATAAAAATACGCTGGATTTAATCCATTTTTGTTATATATATATATATATATATATATACACTTTTATATATATATATATATATATATATATATATATATATATACTTTAAAAATCAGGAGATCAATTAAAATACGCAACTTCGGCGACTGACGGTCTCTTTGGGCGATAATTTTTTAAAATGACCATCTTAACACTTTATTTAAAAAAAAGAATTACATAATTATTTTTCAAAAATACTAATATAATTTGTTACTTAGCTGAATGATGTTATATTCACCACCCCGACTTGATTGGGGAGTTGCGAATACCAACCGTTTAGTAATCGTTCTGTCCACTCGTCAGGAGGTTTAAGCAATTGACGGAACTAATTATTGGAACTAATTTCAAATATTTAAAGGTGATGTCATTTAAATTGGTCAAACAATTTTTACGTATTTTGTATACACACTTCAATATATGATTTCCTATGGAGCGAGATACCGTATTCAATGTTGGCTACTATATATATACTGGACATAACTTTGATTTCACTAACGCCAGCCTAATGAAAAAAGAACAATCTTTCAGGAGAAAATACATTGAAATCTTAATAATGAGTTTATTATCAGCTATAAACACACGCCTAAAAATTACATTACATCACCATCTTTCTTTCAATCCATTCTTAAAGAATCTAAATTATATTTATCTAATACAAAGAATACATGCTTAAAGATGTCAGCAATAAATTAGAACCTTGTGACCGCTCAGAGGTGAAGATAGAACTCCCAATAGACAGACACATATTCACAATTACAAATACTCGTTACTATCCTATGCCCACTTAGACATGCAAGAATCTTCACAAACCTAGATACACATAGAATTATATACAGTTTTAAGACACGTGACACATATCTGAGAACTGACCCAAACATAATTGAAAATACCAGTGTTTTCTGCCTTTTTGTCTGTTTTCTCTCAATCTCTGAAGAAGTTTTAATAAAAGTGAAACATGTTAGATTGATATACGTTTCCTATTTGTTCTTTATTTTATCATCCTGTTCGATTCTGAACCATATTTGATATACATTTGATCATTAACACCCCCATATATATATATATATATATATATATAGATAGATAGATAGATAGATTTAAAAAGAATATATAACCTCATCAGGGTTTTTTCATAATATAGATTTTTGCTTGCAAATAAATGTATAATAATTTTACAACTGCATTGTACTTACAAACTATCAAAAATTTAAATAAAACCGGCTAACTTCGAGCGGATGATGACAAGTTCTCGGTCAAACCTACCTCCTAAAATCTGTATTTCAACTCCCAAGTAATAGAATATTGATTTGGGGAAGTAGATCATACAAGTGCTTGACTTTCGCTTCAGTGTTTTAAAAAAATTGGATTTATTTAAGAACGAAGATGCGGTTGAAAAAGAAAAATGAAAGTAACCGTGAAAATGTGGTCTGGTACAGATGATGCAAGTGTGGCATGATACCAGAATATACATTGCAGGCCATCAAAGAAACCAGGTGCATCAGAGGTGTGAACAAGCCTTGCTTCCGGTTGCTGAATCAGAACCACAAACATACATCTATTTGCAAACGTGGGAAAAATTGTGATACGCGTGGTTACTGTTGTGGAGGGGTTTCACAGTGGAGGCTTGTATTTGTACTAAGTCGGTCCTAAAATAGGTTCGACGTACAAAACGTTAGGAACTTGATGTAATAGGTATGACCTATTATATCAAGTTCCTAACGTTTTTATAATAGGTATGACGCATACGGTCAAATCACGCTGAAACACCGGTTCTCGTTCGATCACCGAAGTTAAGCATCGTAGAGCCAGGTCAGTACTTAGATGGGGACCGCTTTGGGAACACCTGGTACTGTAAGCCCCCAAAGTCCAACCCTTACCTCACAGTCGGTGCGGGGGTGTGTAAACGGTAGTGTCAGAGCTATGCCGCCCGGAACTTCGTTCCTGGTAGGACCACCCAAGGCGGACAGGTCTGACACACACGCCGGCTAACAAGGGCTCTGGTGAAAATCCAAGGAGCGTCTGCATCGGTAACCGGCGGCTTCTGGTCGTTCCTGTCTCTGCGTCTGTGGGAACCCCGCGGCAAGCAAGAACGTTATCCGAGTAGGCCTGGGTACCCTACTTCTGTAATTTATCCCAAGAATCTTCTTCTCATAACAGGAAGAAGCCGGCTCAAGCCGCATCAGTACAGTACAGTACAGTAATAGGTATGACGCAGAGTAAATCTAGTTGTGGTCGCTGATACTTTAGTATCCGACTAACGGTCGTCCGGCATCGACTGACTGACCGAACCCCTGAGCGATTCTTCTCGGCGACTCCCGCGTTACTCTTACTACTCCTACTTATTATAGGTGGGAGAGTCTATTAATTATAGAATAGGTGTGTTCCACTATAACAGTTACATTAACAACTGTCCAAAATATGTCTTATGTACAATGTCGGTTTAGAATGTAAGCACTTCGGTTCGGACGAGGGCTCAGTGGACCACACAACACACATTTGCCGAGCGTAATTGACGAATTTGGAGTTGAATAAAATATAATGTTAAATATGAAAGAATCAAGTCTAATGTTATCATTAGTAATCGGGACACCAAATTCATAATGCGAGAACGAAACATTCGGCGACTGACAAGAAATGTGACGTTTTCTTAAGGAAGCAAAACATTCAGTGTAAGTTGGCGAATGACGTTCTGGAGAAAACAAAATCAAATATAGAATTTCAACGAAAAGATATGAGGAAATCCCTCCGGTGTAAAAAACCACCGATCAGAATCTGGAAGTTGTTGAATCGAGTTAATATCGTAGGCAGGAATGTTTAAAATGTCGGGAAAGTTATTAATTAATTTGATACGCTCAAAGATATTGGCTTTTCGAGAATGTTGGCTTGCACTCGAAAGTTCGCTAGCATGTGTAGATAGTTGCTAACCTTAGCTTCGTACGACAAAGAGAAAGTAGGACATTTGTAGGAAGATTATGTTGAACCAATCTTCCGTGTCGAGTGGGAGAGGGGGGGGGGTATGTCGGCTTTGAAAATTAGCGTTCGGAAAGTGTCAGTTTAATAAGAATACACTTGGACATGTATAGATTGTTTCTAAGCTTAGCTTCATATAACAAAGAGAAAATAGGACATTTGTAAGAAGATTGTGTTGAACCAACCTCCCGTGTCGAGTCGGAGGGGGGGTATGTCTGCGAAAATTAGCGTTCGAAAGTGGGGGGTATTGTTTCTAAGCTTAGCTTCATATTAGGAAGAAATTAGAACCAATCTTCCGTGTTCTGGAAAATTAGCATTCGGAAAGTGTTAATAAGAATACACTTGGACATGTATAGATTGTTTCTAAGCTTAGCTTCATATAACAAAGAGAAAATAGGACATTTGTAAGAAGATTATGTTGAACCAATCTTCCGTGTCGAGTCGGAGGGGGGTATGTCTGCTTTGAAAATTAGCATTCGGAAAGTGTCAGTTTAATAAGAATACACTTGGACATGTATAGATTGTTTCTAAGCTTAGCTTCATATAACAAAGAGAAAATAGGACATTTGTAAGAAGATTGTGTTGAACCAATCTTCCGTGTCGAGTCGGAGGGGGGGTATGTCTGCTTTGAAAATCAGCGTTCGGAAAGTGTCAGTTTAATAAGAATACACTTGGACATGTATAGATTGTTTCTAAGCTTAGCTTCATATAACAAAGAGAAAATAGGACATTTGTAAGAAGATTGTGTTGCACCAATATACAATGACGAGAGTATGTCTGCTTTGAAAATTAGCGTTCGAAAGTGTCATTTTAATAGGAAAGCACTGAAGTAAATAGTTATTCCACCGAGACTCGCTCTTTTAGTGCAATGAAGGAGGTGTTGCTACAAGGTGAAAATCTGCAGAACCAAGCGTCTTCTCCATTGATTAAAGAGGAGACTGGTTTAGTTTTGTTTTATTTTGTTTTACGGCAATGGGTTATTTAATGCCGACAACATTGTTATTGCTGGTAATATTTTTTTTCAAAAATGTATTTCTGCTAATATTCATAATTCAACGCTGGTAATAATTTTTTTACAAAAATGTATTGCTGGTATTAAAATTTATTTTTACACTTTGATAGTGTTTTGACCCCAGTTTGAGGGTTAACTATTTGCCCATAGCTGGGACCCTAACAGGTGCTACCACCCCGGGTCAGGGGTAGACCTGGGAACACCAGCAATTAAGAGGTGGTTCCACGCTCCTCAAAACCTCCTGATCAGATGCCTTGCTGTCGGATGTAGTTTATCGACTTACCCAGGACGCGGATGTAGTTTATCGTCTTACCCAGGACGGTTAAAGAGAACAGATACAAGACATTGATCCCGGTACGAAAGCCAAAAAGTGATGATATTTAGCCACTTCGTCACGAGTGTAGAATGTGACACAATGTCGTTTTTAATGTGGGGTTCACATCGGTCATCATCGGTCATTATCGGTTATCATCGGTCATTATCGGTCATCATCGGTCATTATCGGTCATTATCGATCATTATTGGTCAGCGGAGCATTAGTAATTTCTTTTACAAAAATGTATTGCTGGTTATATTTTTTCAAAAATGCATTACTGGCATTTTTACTATAAAAATCTATTTCTATACTTTCATAGAATTTGGTCCCAGTTTGAGGGTTAACTATTTGCCCATAGATGGCACACTAACAAGTGCTACCACCCGGGTCAAGGGTAGACCTGGGAACACCAGCAATTAAGAGGTGGTTCCATGCTCCTCAAAACCTCCTGATCAGAGGCCTTGCCGTCGGATGTAGTTTATCGTCTTATCCAGGACGCGGATGTAGTTTATCGTCTTACCCAGGACAGTTAAAGAGGAGAACAGATACAAGACTTTGATCCCGGTCCGAAAGCCAAGAAGTGATGATATTTAGCCACCTCGTCACGAGGGTAGAATGCGACACAATGTCGTTTTTAATGTGGGGTGCGCATCGGTCAGTTAAAAATACCCCTGTCCCCACGACAACTGCCACGCTGGCGTTAATATTCCGCCTTCCCTCTCTTTTCGTGCAATGAATGAGGTCCCGCTACAGGGTTCGAATCCCCGGGACCAAGCGCCTTCTTCACTGATTAATAAGAATATATATTGCCTTGGTCACGGTGGGAATACCTAGGAGCGTTATTTACATGACCTTACTAAGGCAGGGTGCGCTCTTCCTTACGTGGAGAAGGCTTACATATGGGCAGATTTTTTTTTTTCCCTGCGGTAGACCAGCTGCTATCTAAGGCTATAGAACCCGGTCTGTCCTGCCATTTACCCATAGTTGGGGAGAGAAGAAGAGGATTCATACCTTTCCCAAACACGTAAGTCAAGGACAAATGTTGTCCGGTCACCGCGACGACTGTCAAGTTATCATCGATATTACATTGACCCCCATCTCTCTTAGCGGAATGTACTGCTTCAGGGTTGGAAAGTCCGAATCCGGGCGCTTTTTTTCCACCTCAAATGAGGAGAACGGATACTACACGTTGATCCTGGCCAAAAGGCCGAGAAGCGACGCTTTCTATTTCGACAATACAGGAATCAACTTTAGTCATTTATGTGCCATGTGTGACACACGCTTAGGCGATACATGACTGACGAGGCAGATTTTTTTCCCTGCGGTAGACCAGTTGCTATCCAAGGCTATAGAACCCGGTCTGTCCTGCTATTTACCCATAGCTGGGGGAGAGAAGAAGAGGAGGATGCATACCTTTCCCAAGCACGTAAGTGAATGTAATGGATTCGAATGGAATTCGAACTCGGCTCTCCGATTCCTCAATCCTAGCCGCTATCCATTATTACTCCACCGTGCACGATATGCACAAAGAAAACAAAAATAGAAAGACCGTTAAGTTTGCTTTAAAATGTTTTTTTTTTTTTTTAAAAAAAAAAAAGATCAATAAAACAGTCGATAAACACCCACAACATATTAATTATTTGCGCCAAGTGGGTGCCTGATGTCAGGCCATTTTGACGTAGATAATGACACTGACGTCATTAGGTGAAAAGTTATTTAAAAATTCCGGGAAACTCCGCCTCTTAACTGGCACTCCCTCTTTCTCTTTCTCTTTCTACTCTCTCTTTCCCTCCTATCCCCACCAGAAACAATTATTATTTATAGCATAGTCACATGACAACTTACGAAATAGCCTAAAAAGCCGTTTAAAATAAGATTATGCACTTAAATTGCAGCAACAATAATAATAATAATAATAATAACTACAATAATTATTAATAATATAATACTAATTTTATCGTGATTTGCTTAGCACAGCTTAGACATGGCACAAGGCCGAGATTAAGGAGTATCCAGTAAAGGATTAGTAAATTGACGCTTATTTTCTATTATTTATTATATATTTTACTCATTTTTTATTATTTATTGATTACTTTCTACTATTTTTCATTTAAACTGTTGTTGTAATCATAATAATAATCATAATAATAATTTCAAGAAATAAAGCGACTTCCGGTTTGAAGTTACCAGAAATTGTAACGTTCAGGCCACTATTGCCCCAGTTTATCATTGGGGCGTTGGGGTCTATACCAATTTCTATACCATCGAACTTTGTGTCCTACACAGGAAAAATTGGGATAAGACCTAGTAATCCATCGCTTCAGAAGTTTTTGTTTTTGTTTTTTTGCAAAGGGTGCTTTCTGTCTGAGGTCATAGGACTTAATGTTGAAAACCCATAACGCAAAATTTCTGAAAACCATACAAATAAAGATAATAATTATTGATATATATTAACGACGATCCTTTTCCGCCTACGTCCAGTGTAAAAGATTATATATATATATATATATATATATATATATATATATATAATGGACTCTCCCGTCAATTTCGACGTATGAGGATCTGCCAGCTTACTGATTCAGTTATGAAAGTTTATGCGCTAATCTTAAGTGGCATTTAAGCCCCGCTAGTGATTTACAAAGGCGGCCACATATGGAGCAAGTGTGAGGATTGTGAGATGAGATCACTGTTATAAATATATATATATATATATATATATATATATATCTTTTACTTTTTGAATTTAACTTGAAGATGGGATAAATAGATATAGGGAAGAGGTTAGTCTATTCTGATCTGATCTCTCAAAAAAAGGAACTCTTATGATACACAAGATACATGAAGTGAAAATTTGGGGGTCGCACGATATGCAAGATCGCGCGTTACACGTGTATATTAAAAAAAGATCGATTTTCTTGGAATATTTACTAAATAACAAAAGTTGCTTCCGTGGCCCCCACTGGGATTAAGGACGCTGAAGCTTAAGCTTCATTAATTCCATGGTAGATACGCCACTGCCAGCATTTTAAGCAATAGATTTTATAGATTTGAAGGCACGGTGGAGTAATGGATAGCCGCTCGGATTGAGGAATTGGAGAGCCGAGTTCGATTTCCAGTCAGATCTATTATATTCAAAGTTATGAATCCTCTTCTTCAACAGACTGGGTTCTATAACCTTGGTGAATTCAGAAATATACGTAGCTCGTGGCTACGATCGAATGATGATGATTAGGACATTTTTTAAAAATTGTTTTCCTTCAAGATGTAGGCGATCATGGTCCTCCCCATATTCCTTTCATATACTATCTCCGAATTGCCATGACTTAAAGAGGTACGGTGGAGTAATGGATAGCGGCTCGGATTGAGGAATCAGAGTTCGAATTTCAGTCTGATCCATTACATTCACTTACGTTTTAGTACCTTTGGAAAGGTATGAATCCTGTTCTTCTAAAGATATGATTAAATAGAAGGACAGACTGGATTCTATAGCCTTGGATGGCAACCGGTCTAGGAGAAAGTACCTATGAAATCAAAACTGTATGTAGCCCTGGCGTAGCACATACTATACAGCTAAGGAAAGAACCGTTTGCATTGGCTCGATGATTCGAGCTGGATGGATGGACAGATGAAAAACATTTTGATGGGTGTTCTAACATCCACGGTATTAACGGAGAGTTAAATAAATCTTTTTGACGAATAAATTCTTTTCTTTAGTTATCTGTTTAAAGTTCTTAATCTTATTTGCAGTTTATGGAATTCAAAAAAAAGAATATTTCTTTGTGTGATTTTTATTTTAAATAATCGAGGAGTTACGCTTGTAGATCTCGCTTGTGGAACTCCCTTCAGGTTCCATGTTTTCCACACAACTTTAATCTGCAAAAATTTAAATGCAATTAAAGTCCGTGGGCAACTTAAACTAGTCGTATGAACGCTGTGAAGTGTTATTTGCTGTCTAGGTAATCAAGGCGTTGAGCACTTTTGTTTACTTGTTTGACATTAGGTCATTTTCTTGGCGGTGTTCTTCTCTTGATTTGGGTCTTTTGGCAAGGTGTCTGTTGGTTTCACCAACGTATGTGTTTTTCTTTAATACCGGATGTAGCAGCAAAATTGTCCAAATCGTGTAACAGCATGATTATCCATCCCACAAAATGTTTAATATCTAAAAAACCACTAAACTAATTGAGTTTCTTTTTTCCAGGTTTTCAGATAAGATGTTTAGCCATCTTGACACCATTTGTCGTAAGAATCACTGAAAAACCCTTTGAGTTATTCAGCTAAAAAGAGAACAGGTTAAAATCGTCTTGTATCACACCTACTGTTTTCCTAACGGAGCAATGGTGAGAGGAAAAAGATCTTTCAGGCCTTCAGTAAAGATGCCAACATGTATACTCTGGCTTCCATCTTCAAAGTCTATTCAAAAACCATCACGGTAAAGGAGTTTAAAAAAAGATGGAACAGTAGAGAGGAAAACTGGATCAGGAGGTCACAACAGGAAGAGAGGTCATCATTTCAAATTAGAGCTAAAAGATCCAAATCAATTAATAAGACGTTTAGCACATGAGAAATGAGTTTCAGCTGTGGCAGTCCAATGAGCAGTGAAAAAAAGACATAAAAATAAAATCGTTCTTGAAACGTGTGAGGCGCCTTGTTACTCCAGGACAGAAAGTTAGAAGGTTCGAGAGGGCGAAGATCATCTCGAATAAGATGGCAAATAATCCTGAAATAATATATATATTTGAACTTTATTCCAATATTTCATGAGCTTCTGATCCTTAGCTATGATTAATTAATGGTGAACATGTCATTTTCATTCATGATCGATTTCATCACGATTCTTCTGATAAGCTTGGAGAGTAATTATACATTCTTATTGTTCAAAGTAGAGTCCAATAATGTTATAAAAAACACGGAGAATTCCAGTAAGATATATTTAATCATTTCTAAGATACAACGGTTCAAACTTTAATTTAATAATTGAATAATTTTGTTGTTACACCCTATATATATATATATATATCAGTTTACATACATATATATATATATATATATATATATATATATATATATATATATATATATATATATATATATACTAGGTAAACTGATATATATATATATATATATATATATATATATATATATATATATATATATATTTCTTAGTTTACCTGAATTTTAGCATGTGATGGACTGATGGTTTCAGGGTGAGGGTTTTAAGTTTTTGTTATGAGTTTCGCCTGCTTGTACCTGATATAATGAGGCGCGTTGAAATCCCTCTGTAGAATTCCAATGCACATGTTTAAGCCTAGAAGTCAGGCATACCCAGAGAATACAGTTTCTATAAAAAGCCTCTGACGTCCTAATCGGGGTAAATAACTAGCCGCAAACTATCAGATCTCTTCAGTAGTATAACTCATGCGGAAACCCCGTCTCAAATAAAAAAAAGTCCCACTTCATTTTTCATTTTTTACTTCTCGACTCGTTGAGAAAGGACACGGGCGAGTCCCAAAATTCCGATTTTATCATCTTTTCTCACCCTGCTTCTATTTAGTCAAGGGCCTACTAATATGCAATAGTATTAGTCTTATTGTCAATATTATTATTTTGGTTATTTTTTTTTGTTTTGTTTTTTTTTATCCATCGACTTTCTTTCACCGGCCTAATATATCTACATATTATAAGAAACATACGTGAACAATCTTTCTTTTACTACTACTATTACTACTACTACTACTACTACTACTACTACTATATATATATATATATATATATATATATATATATATATATATATATGTTTCATTAAAAAGGACAAAGACAGTACTACGGTTAAGCTTTTTATTTAATTTTTCTTGTGTTAGAACAAGAGCTTTCTTTTCTGGACAAAGGGTGTGTAAGAACTGTCCAAATGTTTTATATTTCCGAGCGCTTTCGGCTATACCTTTAGCCATTATCAAGGATGTTTCAATTTTTCATCTTAATTTAGTGTATGCATTATGTGTATGTTTTAGTGTTTTGCAGAGATGTTTTTTTTTTAATTTCAGAATACGGTTAGCATATTGTGGCATTGTTCTTAGTTAAAATTGTTAAGAGTTGGCTTTTTTTTTATTATTAAAGCTTCCATTATTTTTAATCTTTTTTTTACAGGTGGATGAAGTTCTTATATTTGTGTTTTCTATTAGTAGAAAACAGAAATATAATATATATATATATATATATATATATGTGTGTGTGTGTGTGTGTGTGTGTGTGTGTGTGTGGTTGAACATTTTCATTTCCTTCATTGGTCTGGTATGTCACATACTTGGCATTCTTTGAATTATAAAAGAACGGAAGACATTGTAATAAATAGAATTTAAGAGAAGAGAATAGAAAAAAAACAAAAAAAGCAGTTACTATTGACTCACACACGAAAAGCAATTTTCACACACACGCATTTCACACACGCACACACACACATACACGCCCGCACACGTACACACACATAAACACACACACACACACACAATGTAGATGCACCTAGACCTTTATGCCACGCCTCTTCAATTCGCAATTCCACTAAATCCACAAAACGGACACATCTGCTCGTATATTTTCATTACCCACACATATGGATATGAAGACATACACACGCATGCGCACAAAGCTATACACAAACCTGCGCAAAACACGCAGTATAAACAATTAACGCTTACAACTTAAAATATTTAAAACAAATACTAGAATTAAACAAAGAGTTAAAATAGCAGGGTAAACGGAGATGTCTAGCCTTGTTTGACAACTAGTCTCAGAGAAGTATAAAACCGAATAACACTGATTCCCAAACCGTTCCGAAAATAACTGGAAACCATTCCACTAACTTTCCCAATAACTCATAGCAATCCATAAATAATAATAATAATAATAATAATAATAATAAAGAAAAGTGGGGTGTGGAGAGTCGTGATTGCATATATCCTGAAGTTTAAATTAAGGTCTAGCCTGCTGTATTCATCTTCGCACTTATTCCCTCGTTAAAGGCATGAAGCCTTCTCATCTCTCACTAGCTATGAATTAAATAGCAGCGTAGACTGGACATTAACATTGTGTGACAGCCAGTCTTGGAGAAGGGCTACTCTGAATTCAAAACCATGGAGACGGCAACACGAAACCACTCCACTATCTTTCCTAAGAAGTCATGGCAGTTTACAGGTAGTCATAATGAAAAGGAATCTGTGGAGAGCCATGATAACTATTCTCCTCGGCACTGGTATGCGGTTCTTTTCTCAAGAAGAAACTTGTCTGGAAGACTTTGTCATCAAATCTCTGCGTTAGCAGCTTTTTTGCTCATTGGTGGCAGTCAAAGACAATAGAGATTAAGGTCTTTTTAAGGAGTCTTTGTATCTCTAATGGCTTAATTCTTCTTATTCTATATGCCGTGTCCCTTCAGGCTGTGGGCGATCATAGTTCTCCACAACCTCCTATCCTTTGTACCCCTTAGTAATGATATTTGTCTTTTCGCTATCTCTCTCAATCCCTGTTCTGTCATTCACTTACCCAAGCTTATTGGGTAGGTAAATAGCTACTTTCCTCTATCCATCTTGCATTCAGCGTGTCCTGTGAGTGTCAAATATTCCAAGCCTTCTTTCCTTCTTATGTGTGCGACATATTTCACCTATTTCTGGTTCTAAATGTAAGTGTTCTTTTTATTTTCATTTCCCTTACATTTTCTATGCTAACTGTTTCTTCTCCCGCATTTCTCGCCTCTGGACCTTTCTACTGTCACTCGAAAAATGCGCACCAAACAATTATATATCATAATATCGGAATACTGATATATATATATATATTTATTAAAGACATTTTTTTATGTTTAACGTTGTTTTTTATAGATAAATTTAAGCAAATGCTCTGTTTATGATAAACAGTATTAAATAACATTTACCGGCCTGAATGTCCGAGAAATTTTCATAGAAAATATTCAAAGAACGAATATTTTCAAAGAACGAATATTTTCTATGAAAATTTCTCGGACATTCAGGCCGGTAAATGTTATTTAATACTGTTTATCATAAACAGAGCATTTGCTTAAATACTTGTATCTATAAAATAACAACGTTAAACATAAAAAAAATGTCTTTAATAAATAAATTGTCGGACCTTGTCCATTTCTTAACATATATATATATATATAAAGAAAGAAAGAACAGTAAGATATATATAATCCGGTGTTTTTATATTACATTAATTAGCTATTTTTGCCGTCATTGTCATAAATTTTACTTAAATAATATTTAAATATAATTTTTAAAAAATTATTACCTAACAATATACATACTTATACATGATGTGAAAATAATTCTACATACTGTAAGGGATTCTAATACATTTACTTGTTCTGAAAAGAAATATAGTATATTAAAAAAAAATGAAAATATTTTTCAAATCGTAGTTAAATAAAACGTATTCTAACCTAAACACCCCGCCAAAATCTTTAAATACACAAATAGAAAAAAAATGCCGTAAGAATTTTTGCCGTTAACAATAAAATTTTGAAAAATCCTGACGACATGCATTTAACGGATGTCAGATTTCATTGAAAAATACATCCCTACCCCTACCAAAACGTAACTAATAACTGATACATCAAAATACAGCGATAATGAACTTGCAAACACCCCTTGTCTGGTCGAAGTGGATTTCTCTCTATCCTTGCAAACGTGAATTATGATTTTTGCTGTGTCTTTAAAAACCAGTAATTTTAAAAGTTACTCCAAAATTCGCTTGAGGATGAAATGGAACTAATGTCTTTAACTTAATTACAAAATTAAATTCGGAGCTTTCAGCTTCCATTTTTGAAACATGGTTAGAAATGTGTAGCGAAAAAAAACATATTTTAAATCAATTAATTTATCTTATATATATATATATATATATATATATATATATATATATAAAGAGAGAGAGAGAGAGAGAGAGAGAGAGTGAGAGATAATACTTTTATATATATAATACGGAATATATCATAACATCGGAATACTTTTTCTTCGCTTAATAATATATAGAGAAGGCATCAAATTTCTTTTCACATCTTTTGACCGATGAAGAATGCACATTCTAATATTTTAAGAATGCACGTTCTAATATTTTCATGATGGAATTCATAATCCATTATCTGTTAATATTACGTTACAAGGCAACGTATTTGTAAAGTTGCAGGCATATTGTGCGGAGTCAATCAAGCGAGTAAGAAAAATTAAATATTATAGAAGTAATAATCTACATTACTTACATTGTTCACTTGGTTCAATCCAGTGACTTGACCCAAAGAATACCTGGCTACTGCAGACGAAACAAAAACTTGAGTTAAAGGGAGATAACTGAGACATCTGGAAGAGGCTTGGTGTGTGGAACTAGAACAATCTAGCTGGTGGAAGAAATAAAGGGTTCAGTTCGAAATTTCAATCACCGGAGTGTACAACAGCTGAAACGCCGTGAATATAGCAACAAAAATGAGGACAATAGTCTGAACAATGTAAATAATTTCAATACCTCATAGAAAGATATTATAGGAGAAGGCAGATTAGCCTATTGCCCGGTCTACACTCCTTCCCGGCCTTTTGAACAGTAGTAGAAGGTTTATCCCTCGTTCCCTGTTTAGGATTGGGTTTCCGTTTCCTTCTAAATTCTACTTCAACTCTATACTTCTAACGTCTCCTCCCCGGTCTTTTGAACAGGAGTAAAGGTTTATCCCTTGTTCCCTGTTTAGGATTGGGTTTCCGCTTCCGTCTAAAGTCTACTTCAACTCTATACTTCTAACGTCTCCTCTTCGGTCTTTTGAGCAGGAGTAGAGGTTTATCCCTTGTTCCCTCTTTAGGATTGGGTTTCCGCTTCCTTCTAAAGTCTACTTCAACTCTATACTTCTAACGTCTCCTCCCCTGTCTTTTGAACAGGAGTACAGGTTTGTCCCTTGTTCCCTCTTTAGGATTGGGTTTCCGCTTCCTTCTAAAGTCTACTTCAACTCTATACTTCTAACGTCTCCTCCCCTGTCTTTTGAACAGGGGTAGAGGTTTATCCCTTGTTCCCTGTTTAGGATTGGGTTTCCGCTTCCGTCTAAAGTCTACTTCAACTCTATACTTCTAACGTCTCCTCCTCGGTCTTTTGAACAGGAGTAAAGGTTTATCCCTTGTTCCTCTTTTTTAGGATTGGGTTTCCGCTTCCTTCTAAAGTCTACTTCAACTCTATACTTCTAACGTCTCCTCCCGGGTTTTTGAACAGGAGTAGAAGGTTTATCCCTTGTTCCCTGTTTAGGATTGGGTTTCCGCTTCCTTCTAAAGTCTACTTCAACTCTATACTTCTAACGTCTCCTCCCCGGTCTTTTGAACAGGGTAGAAGGTTTATCCCTTGTTACCTGTTTAGGATTGGGTTTCGCTTCCTTCTAAAGTCTACTTCAACTCTATACTTCTAACGTCTCCTCCCCGGTCTTTTTGAACAGGAGTAGAAGGTTTATCCCTTGTTCCCCTGTTTAGGATTGAGTTTCCGTTTCCTTCTAAAGTCTACATCAACTCTATACTTCTAACGTCTCCTCCCCGGTCTTTTGAACAGGAGTAGAAGGTTTATCCCTTGTTCCCTGTTTAGGATTGGGTTTCCGCTTCCTTTTAAAGTCTACTTCAACTCTATACTTCTAACGTGTCCTCTTCGGTCTTTTGAGCAGGAGTAGAGGATTATCCCTTGTTCCCTCTTTAGGATTGGGTTTCCGTTTCCTTCTAAAGTCTACTTCAATTCTATACTTCTAACGTCTTCTCCCAGGCCTTTTGAACAGAAGTAGAAGGTTTATCCCTTGTTCCCTGTTTAGGATTGGGTTTCCGCTTCCTTCTAAATTCTACTTCAACTCTATACTTCTAACGTCTCCTCCCCGGTCTTTTGAACAGGAGTAGAAGGTTTATCCCTTGTTCCCTGTTTAGGATTGGGTTTCCGCTTCCTTCTAAATTCTACTTCAACTCTATACTTCTAACGTCTCCTCCCCTGTCTTTTGAACAGGAGTAGAAGGTTTATCCCTTGTTCCCTGTTTAGGATTGGGTTTCCGTTTCCTTCTAAAGTCTACATCAACTCTATACTTCTAACGTCTCCTCCACGGTCTTTTGAACAGGAGTAGAAGGTTTATCCCTTGTTCCCTGTTTAGGATTGGGTTTCCGCTTCCTTCTAAAGTCTACTTCAACTCTATACTTCTAACGTCTCCTCTTCGGTCTTTTGAGCAGGAGTAGAGGTTTATCCCTTGTTCCCTCTTTAGGATTGGGTTTCCGCTTCCTTCTAAAGTCTACTTCAATTCTATACTTCTAACGTCTTCTCCCAGGCCTTTTGAACAGAAGTAGAAGGTTTATCCCTTGTTCCCTGTTTAGGATTGGGTTTCCGCTTCCTTCTAAAGTCTACTTCAACTCTATACTTCTAACGTCTCCTCCCCGGTCTTTTGAACAGGAGTAGAAGGTTTATCCCTTGTTCCCTGTTTAGGATTGGGTTTCCGCTTCCTTCTAAATTCTACTTCAACTCTATACTTCTAACGTCTCCTCCCGGTCTTTTTTTTTTGAACAGGAGTAGAAGGTTTATCCTTTGTTCCCTGTTTAGGATTGGGTTTCCGCTTGCTTCTAAAGTCTACTTCAACTCTATACTTCTAACGTCTCCTCTTCGGTCTTTTGAGCAGGAGTAGAGGTTTATCCCTTGTTCCCTCTTTAGGATTAAGTTTCCGTTTCCTTCTAAAGTCTACTTAAACTCTATACTTCTAACGTCTCCTCCCGGTCTTTTTGAACAGGGTAGAAGGTTTATCCCTTGTTCCCTGTTTAGATTGGGTTTCGCTTCCTTCAAAGTCTACTTCAACTCTATACTTCTAACGTCTCCTCCCCTGTCTTTTGAACAGGGGTAGAGGTTTATCCCTCGTTCCCTGATTAGGATTGGGTTTCCGCTTCCGTCTAAAGTCTACTTCAACTCTATACTTCTAACGTCTCCTCCTCGGTCTTTTGAACAGGAGTAAAGGTTTATCCCTTGTTCCCTCTTTAGGATTGGGTTTCCGCTTCCTTCTAAAGTCTACTTCAACTCTATACTTCTAACGTCTCCTCCCCGGTTTTTTGAACAGGAGTAGAAGGTTTATCCCTTGTTCCCTGTTTAGGATTGGGTTTCCGCTTCCTTCTAAAGTCTACTTCAACTCTATACTTCTAACGTCTCCTCCCCGGTCTTTTGAACAGGGGTAGAAGGTTTATCCCTTGTTCCCTGTTTAGGATTGGGTTTCCGCTTCCTTCTAAAGTCTACTTCAACTCTATACTTCTAACGTCTCCTCCCCGGTCTTTTGAACAGGAGTAGAAGGTTTATCCCTTGTTCCCTGTTTAGGATTGGGTTTCCGCTTCCTTCTAAAGTCTACTTCAACTCTATACTTCTAACGTCTCCTCCCGGTCTTTTGAACAGGAGTAGAAGGTTTATCCCTTGTTCCCTGTTTAGGATTGGGTTTCCGCTTCCTTCTAAAGTCTACTTCAACTCTATACTTCTAACGTCTCCTCTACGGTCTTTTGAACAGGAGTAGAGGTTTATCCCTTGTTCCCTCTTTAGGATTGGGTTTCCGCTTCATTCTAAATTCTACTTCAACTCTATACTTCTAATGTCTCCACCCCGGTCTTTTGAACAGGATTAAAGGTTTATCCCTTGTTCCCTGTTTAGGATTGGGTTTCCGCTTCCGTCTAAAGTCTACTTCAACTCTATATTTCTAACGTCTCCTCCTCGGTCTTTTTGAGCAGGAGTAGAAGGTTTATCCCTTGTTCCCTCTTTAGGATTGGGTTTCTTTCCTTCTAAAGTCTACTTCAACTCTATACTTCTAACGTCTCCTCCCCGGTCTTTTGAACAGGAGTAGAAGGTTTATCCTTGTTCCCTGTTTAGGATTGGGTTTCGCTTCCTTCTAAAGTCTACTTCAACTCTATACTTCTAACGTGTCCTCTTCGGTCTTTTGAGCAGGAGTAGAGGATTATCCCTTGTTCCCTCTTTAGGATTGGGTTTCGTTTCCTTCTAAAGTCTACTTCAATTCTATACTTCTAACGTCTTCTCCCAGGCTTTTTGAACAGAAGTAGAAGGTTTATCCCTTGTTCCCCTGTTTAGGATTGGGTTTCCGCTTCCTTCTAAATTCTACTTCAACTCTATACTTCTAACGTCTCCTCCCGGTCTTTTGAACAGGGTAGAAGGTTTATCCCTTGTTCCCTGTTTAGGATTGGGTTTCCGCTTCCTTCTAAAGTCTACTTCAACTCTATACTTCTAACGTCTCCTCCCGGTCTTTTGAACAGGAGTAGAAGGTTTATCCCTTGTTCCCTGTTTAGGATTGAGTTTCCGCTTCCTTCTAAAGTCTACTTCAACTCTATACTTCTAACGTCTCCTCCCCGGTCTTTTGAACAGGAGTAGAAGGTTTATCCCTTGTTCCCTGTTTAGGATTGGGTTTCCGCTTCCTTCTAAAGTCTACATCAACTCTATACTTCTAACGTCTCCTCCCCGGTCTTTTGAACAGAGTAGAAGGTTTATCCCTTGTTCCCTGTTTAGGATTGGGTTTCGCTTCCTTCTAAAGTCTACTTCAACTCTATACTTCTAACGTCTCCTCCCCGGTCTTTTGAACAGGAGTAGAAGGTTTATCCTTGTTCCCTGTTTAGGATTGGGTTTCGCTTCCTTCTAAAGTCTACTTCAACTCTATACTTCTAACGTCTCCTCTTCGGTCTTTTGAACAGGAGTAGAGGTTTATCCCTTGTTCCTCTTTAGGATTGGGTTTCCGCTTCATTCTAAATTCTACTTCAACTCTATACTTCTAACGTCTCCTCCCCGGTCTTTGAACAGGAGTAAAGGTTTATCCCTTGTTCCCTGTTTAGGATTGGTTTTCTGCCCGTCTAAAGTCTACTTCAACTCTATACTTCTAACGTCTCCTCCTCGGTCTTTTGAGCAGGGAGAAGGTTTATCCTTGTTCCCTCTTTTAGGATTGGGTTTCGTTTTCCTTCTAAAGTCTACATCAACTCTATACTTCTAACGTCTCCTCCCCGGTCTTTTGAACAGGAGTAGAAGGTTTATCCCTTGTTCCCTGTTTAGGATTGGGTTTCCCTTCCTTTTAAAGTCTACTTCAACTCTATACTTCTAACGTGTCCTCTTCGGTCTTTTGAGCAGGAGTAGAGGATTATCCCTTGTTCCTCTTTAGGATTGGGTTTCCGTTTCCTTCTAAAGTCTACTTCAATTCTATACTTCTAACGTCTTCTCCCAGGCCTTTTTGAACAGAAGTAGAAAGTTTATCCCTTGTTCCCTATTTAGGATTGGGTTTCCGCTTCCTTCTAAATTCTAATTCAACTCTATACTTCTAACGTCTCCTCCCCGGTCTTTTGAACAGGAGTAGAAGGTTTATCCCTTGTTCCCTGTTTAGGATTGGGTTTCCGCTTCCTTCTAAAGTCTACTTCAACTCTATACTTCTAACGTCTCCTCTTCGGTCTTTTGAGCAGGAGTAGAGGTTTATCCCTTGTTCCCTCTTTAGGATTGGGTTTCCGCTTCCTTCTAAAGTCTACTTCAATTCTATACTTCTAACGTCTTCTCCCAGGCCTTTTGAACAGAAGTAGAAGGTTTATCCCTTGTTCCCTGTTTGGGATTGGGTTTCCGCTTCCTTCTAAAGTCTACTTCAACTCTATACTTCTAACGTCTCCTCCCGGTCTTTTGAACAGGAGTAGAAGGTTTATCCCTTGTTCCCAGTTTAGGATTGGGTTTCCGCTTCCTTCTAAATTCTACTTCAACTCTATACTTCTAACGTCTCTCCCCGGTCTTTTGAACAGGAGTAGAAGGTTTATCCCTTGTTCCCTGTTTAGGATTGGGTTTCCGCTTGCTTCTAAAGTCTACTTCAACTCTATACTTCTAACGTCTCCTCTTCGGTCTTTTGAGCAGGAGTAGAGGTTTATCCTTGTTCCCTCTTTAGGATTAAGTTTCGTTTCCTTCAAAGTCTACTTAAACTCTATACTTCTAACGTCTCCTCTTCGGTCTTTTGAACAGGGTAGAAGGTTTATCCCTTGTTCCCTGTTTAGGATTGGGTTTCCCTTCTAAAGTCTACTTCAACTCTAGTAGAGTTTAACGTCTCCTCCCTGTCTTTTGAACAGGGGTAGAGGTTTATCCCTTGTTCCCTGATTAGGATTGGGTTTCTGCTTCCGTCTAAAGTCTACTTCAACTCTATACTTCTAACGTCTCCTCCTCGGTCTTTTGAACAGGGTAAAGGTTTATCCCTTGTTCCTCTTTTAGGATTGGGTTTCCGCTTCCTTCTAAAGTCTACTTCAACTCTATACTTCTAACGTCTCCTCCCCGGTTTTTTGAACAGGAGTAGAAGGTTTATCCCTTGTTCCCTGTTTAGGATTGGGTTTCCGCTTCCTTCTAAAGTCTACTTCAACTCTATACTTCTAACGTCTCCTCCCGGTCTTTTTGAACAGGGAGAAGGTTTATCCCTTGTTCCCTGTTTAGGGATTGGGTTTCCGCTTCCTTCTAAATTCTACTTCAACTCTATACTTCTAACGTCTCCTCCCGGTCTTTTTGAACAGGAGTAGAAGGTTTATCCCTTGTTCCCTGTTTAGGATTGGGTTTCCGCTTCCTTCTAAAGTCTACTTCAACTCTACTTCTAACGTCTCCTCCCCGGTCTTTTGAACAGGAGTAGAAGGTTTATCCCTTGTTCCTGTTTAGGATTGGGTTTCGCTTCCTTCTAAAGTCTACTTCAACTCTATACTTCTAACGTCTCCTCCCCGGTCTTTTGAACAGGAGTAGAAGGTTTATCCCTTGTTCTCTGTTTAGGATTGGGTTTCCGCTTCCTTCTAAAGTCTACTTCAACTCTATACTTCTAACGTCTCCTCCCCGGTCTTTTGAACAGGAGTAGAAGGTTTATCCCTTGTTCCCTGTTTAGGATTGGGTTTCCGCTTCCTTCTAAAGTCTTTATTCAACTCTATACTTCTAACGTCTCCTCCCCGGTCTTTTGAACAGGAGTAGAAGGTTTATCCCTTGTTCCCTGTTTAGGATTGGGTTTCCGCTTCCTTCTAAAGTCTACTTCAACTCTATACTTCTAACGTCTCCTCCTCGGTCTTTTGAGCAGGAGTAGAGGTTTATCCCTTGTTCCCTGTTTAGGATTGGGTTTCCGCTTCCTTCTAAAGTCTACTTCAACTCTATACTTCTAACGTCTCCTCCCCGGTCTTTTGAACAGGAGTAGAAGGTTTATCCTTGTTCCCTGTTTAGGATTGGTTTCCGCTTCCTTCTAAAGTCTACTTCAACTCTATACTTCTAACGTCTCCTCCCCGGTCTTTTTGAACAGGGTAGAAGGTTTATCCCTTGTTCCCTGTTTAGGATTGGGTTTTCCTTCCTTCTAAAGTCTACTTCAACTCTATACTTCTAACGTCTCCTCCCCGGTCTTTTGAACAGGTGTAGAAGGTTTATCCTTGTTCCCTGTTTAGGATTGGGTTTCCGCTTCCTTCTAAAGTCTACTTCAACTCTATACTTCTAACGTCTCCTCTTCGGTCTTTTTGAACAGGAGTAGAAGGTTTATCCCTTGTTCCCTGTTTAGGATTGGGTTTCCGCTTCCTTCTAAAGTCTACTTCAACTCTATACTTCTAACGTCTCCTCTTCGGTCTTTTGAACAGGAGTAGAGGTTTATCCCTTGTTCCCTGTTTAGGATTCGGTTTCCGCTTCATTCTAAATTCTACTTCAACTCTATACTTCTAACGTCTCCTCCCCGGTCTTTTGAACAGGAGTAAAGGTTTATCCCTTGTTCCCTGTTTAGGATTGGGTTTCCGCTTCCGTCTAAAGTCTACTTCAACTCTATACTTCTAACGTCTCCTCCTCGGTCTTTTGAGCAGGAGTAGAAGGTTTATCCCTTGTTCCCTCTTTAGGATTGGGTTTCCGTTTCCTTCTAAAGTCTACTTCAACTCTATACTTCTAACGTCTCCTCCCCGGTCTTTTGAACAGGAGTAGAAGGTTTATCCCTTGTTCCCTGTTTAGGATTGGTTTTCGCTTCCTTCTAAAGTCTACTTCAACTCTATACTTCTAACGTGTCCTCTTCGGTTTTTTTTGAGCAGGAGTAGAGGATTATCCCTTGTTCCCTCTTTAGGATTGGGTTTCCGTTTCCTTCTAAAGTCTACTTCAATTTCTATACTTCTAACGTCTTCTCCCAGGCCTTTTGAACAGAAGTAGAAGGTTTATCCTTGTTCCTGTTTAGGATTGGGTTTGCTTCCTTCTAAATTCTACTTCAACTCTATACTTCTAACGTCTCCTTCCTGGTCTTTTTTGAACAGGAGTAAAGGTTTATCCCTTGTTCCCTGTTTAGGATTGGTTTCCCTTCCGTCTGAAGTCTACTTCAACTCTATACTTTAACGTCTCCTCCTCGGTCTTTTTTGAGCAGGAGTAGAAGGTTTACCCCTTGTTCCCTCTTTTTTAGGATTGGGTTTCCGTTTCCTTCTAAAGTCTACTTCAACTCTATCCTTCTAACGTCTCCTCCTCGGTCTTTTTGAGCAGGAGTAGAGGTTTATCCTTGTTCCTGTTTGGGATTGGGTTTCGCTTCCTTCTAAAGTCTACTTCAACTCTATACTTCTAACGTATTCTCCCCGGTCTTTTGAACAGGAGTAAAGGTTTATCCCTTGTTCCCTGTTTAGGATTGGGTTTCCGCTTCCGTCTAAATCTACTTCAACTCTATACTTCTAACGTCTCCTCCTCGGTCTTTTGAGCAGGAGTAGAAGGTTTATCCCTTGTTCCCTCTTTAGGATTGGGTTTCCGTTTCCTTCTAAAGTCTACTTCAACTCTATACTTCAAACGTCTCCTCTTCGGTCTTTTGAACAGGAGTAGAAGGTTTATCCCTTGTTCCCTCTTTAGGATTGGGTTTCCGCTTCCTTCTAAATTCTACTTCAACTCTATACTTCTAACGTCTCCTCCCCGGTCTTTTGAACAGGAGTAGAAGGTTTATCCCTTGTTCCCTGTTTAGGATTGGGTTTCCGCTTGCTTCTAAAGTCTACTTCAACTCTATACTTCTAACGTCTCCTCTTCGGTCTTTTGAGCAGGAGTAGAGGTTTATCCCTTGTTCCCTATTTAGGATTGGGTTTCCGTTTCCTTCTAAAGTCTACTTAAACTCTATACTTCTAACGTCTCCTCCCCGGTCTTTTGAACAGGAGTAGAAGGTTTATCCCTTGTTCCCTGTTTAGGATTGGGTTTCGCTTCCTTCTAAAGTCTACTTCAACTCTATACTTCTAACGTCTCTCCCCTGTCTTTTTGAACAAGAGTAGAAGGTTTATCCCTTGTTCCCCTGTTTAGGATTGGGTTTCCGCTTCCTTCTAAAGTCTACTTCAACTCTATACTTCTAACGTCTCCTCTTCGGTCTTTTGAACAGGAGTAGAGGTTTATCCCTTGTTCCCTCTTTAGGATTGGGTTTCCGCTTCCTTCTAAATTCTACTTCAACTCTATACTTCTAACGTCTCCTCCCCGGTCTTTTGAACAGGAGTAAAGGTTTATCCCTTGTTCCCTGTTTAGGATTGGGTTTCCGCTTGTCTAAAGTCTACTTCAACTCTATATTTCTAACGTCTCCTCCTCCGTCTTTTGAGCAGGAGTAGAAGGTTTACCCTTGTTCCTCTTTAGGATTGGGTTTCCGTTTCCTTCTAAAGTCTACTTCAACTCTATATTTCTAACGTCTCCTCCTCGGTTTTTTTGAGCAGGAGTAGAGGTTTATCCCTTGTTCCTGTTTAGGATTGGGTTTCCGCTTCCTCCCAAAGTCTACTTCAACTCTATACTTCTAACGTATTCTCCCTGGTCTTTTGAACAGGAGTAAAGGTTTATCCTTGTTCCCTGTTTAGGATTGCTTTGCTTCCGTCTAAATCTACTTCAACTCTATTTTTCTAACGTCTCCTCCTCGGTCTTTTTGAGCAGGAGTAGAAGGTTTATCCTTGTTCCCTCTTTAGGATTGGGTTTCCGTTTCCTTCTAAAGTCTACTTCAACTCTATACTTCAAACGTCTCCTCTTCGGTCTTTTTGAACAGGAGTAGAAGGTTTATCCTTGTTCCCTGTTTAGGATTGGGTTTCCGCTTCCTTCTAAATTCTACTTCAACTCTATACTTCTAACGTCTCCTCCCCGGTCTTTTGAACAGGAGTAGAAGGTTTATCCCTTGTTCCCTGTTTAGGATTTGGTTTCCGCTTCCTTCTAAAGCCTACTTCAACTCTATACTTCTAACGTCTCCTCCTCGGTCTTTTGAGCAGGAGTAGAGTTTTATCCCTTGTTCCCTCTTTAGGATTGGGTTTCCGCTTCCTTCTAAAGTCTACTTCAACTCTATACTTCTAACGTATTCTCCCCGGTCTTTTGAACAGGAGTAGAAGGTTTATCCCTTGTTCCCTGTTTAGGATTGGGTTTCCGCTTCCTTCTAAAGTCTACTTCAACTCTATACTTCTAACGTCTCCTCCCCGGTCTTTTGAACAGGAGTAGAAGCTTTATCCCTTGTTCCCTGTTTAGGATTGGGTTTCCGCTTCCTTCTAAAGTCTACTTCAACTCTATACTTCTAACGTCTCCTCCCGGTCTTTTGAACAGGAGTAGAAGGTTTATCCCTTGTTCCCTGTTAGGGATTGGGTTTGCTTCCGTCTAAAGTCTACTTCAACTCTATACTTCTAACGTCTCCTCGTCGGTCTTTTGAGCAGGAGTAGAGGTTTATCCTTGTTCCTCTTTGGGATTGGGTTTCGTTTCCTTCTAAAGTCTACTTCAACTCTATACTTCTAACGTCTCCTCCCGGTCTTTTTGAACAGGAGTAGAAGGTTTATCCCTTGTTCCCTGTTTAGGATTGGGTTTCCGCTTCCTTCTAAAGTCTACTTCAACTCTATACTTCTAACGTCTCCTCTTCGGTCTTTTGAGCAGGAGTAAAGGTTTATCCCTTGTTCCCTCTTTAGGATTGGGTTTCCGTTTCCTTCTAAAGTCTACTTCAATTCTATACTTCTAACGTCTTCTCCCAGGCCTTTTGAACAGAAGTAGAAGGTTTATCCCTTGTTCCCTGTTTAGGGTTGGGTTTCCGCTTCCTTCTAAATTCTACTTCAACTCTATACTTCTAACGTCTCCTCCCCGGTCCTTTGAACAGGGTAGAAGGTTTATCCTTGTTCCCTGTTTAGGATTGGGTTTCCGCTTCCTTCTAAAGTCTACTTCCACTTATACTTCTAACGTCTCCTCCCCGGTCTTTTTGAACAGGAGTAGAAGGTTAATCCTTGTTCCCTATTTAGGATTGGGTTTCCGCTTCCTTCTAAAGTCTACTTCAACTCTATACTTCTAACGTCTCCTCCCCGGTCTTTTGAACAGGAGTAGAAGGTTTATCCTTGTTCTCTGTTTAGGATTGGGTTTCCGCTTCCTTCAAAAGTCTACTTCAACTCTATACTTCTAACGTCTCCTCTTCGGTCTTTTGAACAGGAGTAGAAGGTTTATCCCTTGTTCCCTCTTTAGGATTGGGTTTCCGCTTCCTTCTATAGTCTACTTCAACTCTATACTTCTAACGTCTCCTCACCGGTATTTTTTGAACAGGTAGAAGGTTTATCCCTTGTTCCCTGTTTAGAATTGGGTTTGCTTCCTTCTAAAGTCTACTTCAACTCTATACTTCTAACGTCTCCTCCCGGTCTTTTGAACAGGAGTAGAAGGTTTATCCCTTGTTCCCTGTTTAGGATTGGGTTTCCGCTTCCTTCTAAAGTCTACTTCAACTCTATACTTCTAATGTCTCCTCCTCGGTCTTTTGAGCAGGAGTAGAGGTTTATCCCTTGCTCCCTCTTTAGGATTGGGTTTCCGCTTCCTTCTAAAGTCTACTTCAACTCTATACTTCTAACGTCTCCTCCCCGGTCTTTTGAACAGGAGTAAAGGTTTATCCCTTGTTCCCTGTTTAGGATTGGGTTTCCGCTTCCTTCTAAAGTCTACTTCAACTCTATACTTCTAACGTATTCTCCCCGGTCTTTTGAACAGGAGTAGAAGGTTTATCCCTTGTTCCCTGTTTAGGATTGGGTTTCCCTTCCTTCTAAAGTCTACTTCAACTCTATACTTCTAACGTCTCCTCCCCGGTCTTTTGAACAGGAGTAGAAGGTTTATCCCTTGTTCCCTGTTTAGGATTGGGTTTCCGCTTCCTTCTAAAGTCTACTTCAACTCTATACTTCTAACGTCTCCTCCCCGGTCTTTTGAACAGGAGTAGAAGGTTTATCCTTGTTCCTGTTTAGGATTGGTTTCCGCTTCCTTCTAAAGTCTACTTCAACTCTATACTTCTAACGTCTCCTCTTCGGTCTTTTGAGCAGGAGTAAAGGTTTATCCCTTGTTCCCTCTTTAGGATTGGGTTTCCGTTTCCTTCTAAAGTCTACTTCAATTCTATACTTCTAACGTCTTCTCCCAGGCCTTTTGAACAGAAGTAGAAGGTTTATCCCTTGTTCCCTGTTTAGGATTGGGTTTCCGCTTCCTTCTAAATTCTACTTCAACTCTATACTTCTAACGTCTCCTCCCCGGGCCTTTGAACAGGAGTAGAAGGTTTATCCCTTGTTCCCTGTTTAGGATTGGGTTTCCGCTTCCTTCTAAAGTCTTCTTCAACTCTATACTTCTAACGTCTCCTCCCCGGTCTTTTGAACAGGAGTAGAAGGTTAATCCCTTGTTCCCTATTTAGGATTGGGTTTCCGCTTCCTTCTAAAGTCTACTTCAACTCTATACTTCTAACGTCTCCTCCCCGGTCTTTTGAACAGGAGTAGAAGGTTTATCCCTTGTTCCTGTTTAGGATTGGTTTCCGCTTCCTTCTAAAGTCTACTTCAACTCTATACTTCTAACGTCTCCTCCCCGGTCTTTTGAACAGGAGTAGAAGGTTTATCCCTTGTTCCCTGTTTAGGATTGGGTTTCCGCTTCCGTCTAAAGTCTACTTCAACTCTATACTTCTAACGTCTCCTCGTCGGTCTTTTGAGCAGGAGTAGAGGTTTATCCCTTGTTCCCTCTTTGGGATTGGGTTTCCGTTTCCTTCTAAAGTCTACTTCAACTCTATACTTCTAACGTCTCCTCCCCGGTCTTTTGAACAGGAGTAGAAGGTTTATCCCTTGTTCCCTGTTTAGGATTGGGTTTCCGCTTCCTTCTAAAGTCTACTTCAACTCTATACTTCTAACGTCTCCTCTTCGGTCTTTTGAGCAGGAGTAAAGGTTTATCCCTTGTTCCCTCTTTAGGATTGGGTTTCCGTTTCCTTCTAAAGTCTACTTCAATTCTATACTTCTAACGTCTTCTCCCAGGCCTTTTGAACAGAAGTAGAAGGTTTATCCCTTGTTCCCTGTTTAGGATTGGGTTTCCGCTTCCTTCAAAAGTCTACTTCAACTCTATACTTCTAACGTCTCCTCTTCGGTCTTTTGAACAGGAGTAGAAGGTTTATCCCTTGTTCCCTCTTTAGGATTGGGTTTCCGCTTCCTTCTATAGTCTACTTCAACTCTATACTTCTAACGTCTCCTCACCGGTCTTTTGAACAGGAGTAGAAGGTTTATCCCTTGTTCCCTGTTTAGGATTGGGTTTCCGCTTCCTTCTAAAGTCTACTTCAACTCTATACTTCTAACGTCTCCTCCCCGGTCTTTTGAACAGGAGTAGAAGGTTTATCCCTTGTTCCCTGTTTAGGATTGGGTTTCCGCTTCCTTCTAAAGTCTACTTCAACTCTATACTTCTAATGTCTCCTCCTCGGTCTTTTGAGCAGGAGTAGAGGTTTATCCCTTGTTCCTCTCTTTAGGATTGGGTTTCCGCTTCCTTCTAAAGTCTACTTCAACTCTATACTTCTAACGTCTCCTCCCGGTCTTTTTGAACAGGAGTAAAGGTTTATCCCTTGTTCCCTGTTTAGGATTGGTTTCTGCTTCCTTCTAAAGTCTACTTCAACTCTATACTTCTAACGTATTCTCCCGGTCTTTTGAACAGGAGTAGAAGGTTTATCCCTTGTTCCCTGTTTAGGATTGGGTTTCCGCTTCCTTCTAAAGTCTACTTCAACTCTATACTTCTAACGTCTCCTCCCGGTCTTTTGAACAGGAGTAGATGGTTTATCCCTTGTTCCCTGTTTAGGATTGGGTTTCCGCTTCCTTCTAAAGTCTACTTCAACTCTATACTTCTAACGTCTCCTCCCCGGTCTTTTGAACAGGAGTAGAAGGTTTATCCCTTGTTCCCTGTTTAGGATTGGGTTTCCGCTTCCTTCTAAAGTCTACTTCAACTCTATACTTCTAACGTCTCCTCTTCGGTCTTTTGAACAGGAGTAAAGGTTTATCCCTTGTTCCCCTCTTTTAGGATTGGGTTTCTGTTTTCCTTCTAAAGTCTACTTCAATTCTATACTTCTAACGTCTTCTCCCAGGCCTTTTGAACAGAAGTAGAAGGTTTATCCCTTGTTCCCTGTTTAGGGTTGGGTTTCCGCTTCCTTCTAAATTCTACTTCAACTCTATACTTCTAACGTCTCCTCCCCGGGCCTTTTGAACAGGAGAGAAGGTTTATCCCTTGTTCCCTGTTTAGGATTGGGTTTCGCTTCCTTCTAAAGTCTTCTTCAACTCTATACTTCTAACGTCTCCTCCCCGGTCTTTTGAACAGGAGTAGAAGGTTAATCCCTTGTTCCCTATTTAGGATTGGGTTTCCGCTTCCTTCTAAAGTCTACTTCAACTCTATACTTCTAACGTCTCCTCCCCGGTCTTTTGAACAGGAGTAGAAGGTTTATCCCTTGTTCTCTGTTTAGGATTGGGTTTCCGCTTCCTTCAAAAGTCTACTTCAACTCTATACTTCTAACGTCTCCTCTTCGGTCTTTTGAACAGGAGTAGAAGGTTTATCCCTTGTTCCCTCTTTAGGATTGGGTTTCCGCTTCCTTCTATAGTCTACTTCAACTCTATACTTCTAACGTCTCCTCCCGGTCTTTTGAACAGGGTAGAAGGTTTATCCCTTGTTCCCTGTTTAGGATTGGGTTTCGCTTCCTTCTAAAGTCTACTTCAACTCTATACTTCTAACGTCTCCTCCCCGGTCTTTTGAACAGGAGTAGAAGGTTTATCCCTTGTTCCCTGTTTAGGATTGGGTTTCCCTTCCTTCTAAAGTCTACTTCAACTCTATACTTCTAACGTCTCCTCCTCGGTCTTTTTGAGCAGGAGTAGAGGTTTATCCCTTGCTCCCCTCTTTAGGATTGGGTTTCCGCTTCCTTCTAAAGTCTACTTCAACTCTATACTTCTAACGTCTCCTCCCCGGTCTTTTGAACAGGAGTAAAGGTTTATCCCTTGTTCCCTGTTTAGGATTGGTTTTCCGCTTCCTTCTAAAGTCTACTTCAACTCTATACTTCTAACGTATTCTCCCCGGTCTTTTGAACAGGAGTAGAAGGTTTATCCCTTGTTCCCTGTTTAGGATTGTGTTTCCGCTTCCTTCTAAAGTCTACTTCAACTCTATACTTCTAACGTCTCCTCCCTGGTCTTTTTGAACAGGAGTAGAAGGTTAATCCCTTGTTCCCTATTTAGGATTGGGTTTCCGCTTCCTTCTAAATTCTACTTCAACTCTATACTTCTAACGTCTCCTCCCCGGTCTTTTGAACAGGAGTAGAAGGTTTATCCCTTGTTCTCTGTTTAGGATTGGGTTTCCGCTTCCTTCAAAAGTCTACTTCAACTCTATACTTCTAACGTCTCCTCTTCGGTCTTTTGAACAGGAGTAGAAGGTTTATCCTTGTTCCCTCTTTAGGATTGGGTTTCCTTCCTTCTATAGTCTACTTCAACTCTATACTTCTAACGTCTCCTCCCCGGTCTTTTTGAACAGGAGTAGAAGGTTTATCCCTTGTTCCCTGTTTAGGATTGGGTTTCCTTCCTTCTAAAGTCTACTTCAACTCTATACTTCTAACGTCTCCTCCCCGGTCTTTTGAACAGGAGTAGAAGGTTTATCCCTTGTTCCCTGTTTAGGATTGGGTTTCCGCTTCCTTCTAAAGTCTACTTCAACTCTATACTTCTAACGTCTCCTCCTCGGTCTTTTGAGCAGGAGTAGAGGTTTATCCCTTGCTCCCTCTTTAGGATTGGGTTTCCGCTTCCTTCTAAAGTCTACTTCAACTCTATACTTCTAACGTCTCCTCCCCGGTCTTTTTGAACAGGAGTAAAGGTTTATCCTTGTTCCCTGTTTAGGATTGGTTTTCCCTTCCTTCTAAAGTCTACTTCAACTCTATACTTCTAACGTATTCTCCCGGTCTTTTGAACAGGAGTAGAAGGTTTATCCCTTGTTCCCTGTTTAGGATTGTGTTTCCGCTTCCTTCTAAAGTCTACTTCAACTCTATACTTCTAACGTCTCCTCCCCGGTCTTTTGAACAGGAGTAGAAGGTTTATCCTTGTTCCCTGTTTAGGATTGGGTTTCGCTTCCTTCTAAAGTCTACTTCAACTCTATACTTCTAACGTCTCCTCTTCGGTCTTTTTGTGCAGGAGTAGAGGTTTATCCCTTGTTCCTCTTTAGGATTGGGTTTCCCTTCCTTCTAAAGTCTACTTCAACTCTATACCTCTAACGTCTCCTCCCGGTCTTTTGAACAGGAGTAGAAGGTTTATCCCTTGTTCCCTGTTTAGGATTGGGTTTCCTTCCTTCTAAAGTCTACTTCAACTCTATACTTCTAACGTCTCCTCCTCGGTCTTTTGAACAGGAGTAGAAGGTTTATCCCTTGTTCCTGTTTAGGATTGGGTTTGCTTCCTTCTAAAGTCTACTTCAACTCTATACTTCTAACGTCTCCTCTTCGGTCTTTTGAACAGGAGTAGAGGTTTATCCCTTGTTCCCTCTTTAGGATTGGGTTTCCGCTTCCTTCTAAATTCTACTTCAACTCTTTACTTCTAACGTCTCCTCCCCGGTCTTTTGAGCAGGAGTAGATGTTTATTCCTTGTTCCCTCTTTAGGATTGGGTTTCCGCTTCCTTCTAAAGTCTACTTCAATTCTATACTTCTAACGTCTTCTCCCAGGCCTTTTGAACAGAAGTAGAAAGTTTATCCCTTGTTCCCTGTTTAGGATTGGGTTTCCGCTTCCTTCTAAAGTCTACTTGAACTCTATACTTCTAACGTCTCCTCCCGGTCTTTTGAACAGGAGTAGAAGGTTTATCCTTGTTCCCTGTTTAGGATTGGGTTTCTGCTTCCTTCTAAAGTCTACTTCAACTCTATACTTCTAACGTCTCCTCCCCGGTCTTTTGAGCAGGAGTAGATGTTTATTCCTTGTTCCCTCTTTAGGATTGGGTTTCCGTTTCCTTCTAAAGTCTACTTCAACTCTATACTTCTAACGTCTCCTCTTCGGTCTTTTGAGCAGGAGTAAAGTTTTATCCCTTGTTCCCTCTTTAGGATTGGGTTCCGTTTCCTTCTAAAGTCTACTTCAATTCTATACTTCTAACGTCTTCTCCCAGGCCTTTTGAACAGAAGTAGAAGGTTTATCCCTTGTTCCCCTGTTTAGGATTGGGTTTCGCTTCCTTCTAAATTCTACTTCAACTCTATACTAACGTCTCCTCCCCGGTCTTTTGAACAGGGGTAGAAGGTTTATCCCTTGTTCCCTGTTTAGGATTGGCTTTCCGCTTCCTTCTAAAGTCTACTTCAACTCTATACTTCTAACGTCTCCTCCCCGGTCTTTTGAACAGGGTAGAAGGTTTATCCCTTGTTCCTGTTTAGGATTGGGTTTCCATTTCCTTCTAAAGTCTACTTCAACTCTATACTTCTAACGTCTCCTCCCGGTCTTTTGAACAGGAGTAGAAGGTCTATCCCTTGTTCTCTGTTTAGGATTGGGTTTCCCTTCCTTCTAAAGTCTACTTCAACTCTATACTTCTAACGTCTCCTCCCCGGTCTTTTGAACAGGAGTAGAAGGTTTATCCCTTGTTCCCTGTTTAGGATTGGGTTTCGCTTCCTTCTAAAGTCTTTATTCAACTCTATACTTCTAACGTCTCCTCCCCGGTCTTTTGAACAGGAGTAGAAGGTTTATCCTTGTTCCTGTTTAGGATTGGGTTCAGCTTCCTTCTAAAGTCTACTTCAACTCTATATACTTCTAACGTCTCCTCCTCGGTCTTTTGAGCAGGAGTAGAGGTTTTATCCTTGTTCCTGTTTAGGATTGGGTTTCCGCTTCCTTCTAAAGTCTACTTCAATTCTATACTTCTAACGTCTCCTCCCCGGTCTTTTTTGAACAGGAGTAGAAGGTTTATCCTTGTTCCCTGTTTAGGATTGGGTTTCTTCCTTCTAAAGTCTACTTCAACTCTATACTTCTAACGTCTCCTCCCCGGTCTTTTTGAACAGGAGTAGAAGGTTTATCCCTTGTTCCCTGTTTAGGATTGGGTTTCCGCTTCCTTCTAAAGTCTACTTCAACTCTATACTTCTAACGTCTCCTCCCCGGTCTTTTTGAACAGGAGTAGAAGGTTTATCCCTTGTTCCCTGTTTAGGATTGGGTTTCGCTTCCGTCTAAAGTCTACTTCAACTCTATACTTCTAACGTCTCCTCTTCGGTCTTTTGAACAGGAGTAGAAGGTTTATCCCTTGTTCCCTCTTTAGGATTGGGTTTCCGCTTCCTTCTAAATTCTACTTCAACTCTATACTTCTAACGTCTCCTCCCCTGTATTTTGAACAGGAGTAGAGGTTTATCCTTGTTCCCTGTTTAGGATTGGTTTGCTTCCGTCTAAAGTCTACTTCAACTCTATACTTCTAACGTCTCCTCTTCGGTTTTTTGTGCAGGAGTAGAGGTTTATCCCTTGTTCCCTCTTTAGGATTGGGTTTCGCTTCCTTCTAAAGTCTACTTCAACTCTATACTTTAACGTCTCCTCCCTGTCTTTTGAACAGGAGTAGAGGTTTATCCCTTGTTCCTCTTTAGGATTGGGTTTCCGTTTCCTTCTAAAGTCTACTTCAACTCTATACTTCTAACGTCTCTTCCCAGTCTTTTTGAACAGGGTAGAAGGTTTATCCCTTGTTCCCTGTTTAGGATTGGGTTTCCGCTTCCTTCTAAAGTCTACTTCAACTCTATACTTCTAACGTCTCTTCCCCAGTCTTTTGAACAGGAGTAGAATGTTTATCCCTTGTTCCCTCTTTAGGATTGGGTTTCCGCTTCCTTCTAAAGTCTACTTCAACTCTATACTTCTAACGTTTCCTCCCCGGTCTTTTGAACAGGAGTAGAGGTTTATCTCTTGTTCCCTGTTTAGGATTGGGTTTCTGTTTCTTTCTAAAGTCTTTTCATTCTCTTCCCCTCCCTGTAACCCCTTGTAGCGTTTTTTTTTTTGTTTTTTTTTTAGCGTTTCACCCCAAGCAAGGCGGAAAGCCACTAGCACGCTAAGGGTTACAGAGAGTTGGAGTTAGAGCAAATAGGAGTGATAGAGGAAAGGATGAAGAGAAGGATAAGGGATAGATCAGGGCATCTGGAGACGTTGATTGACATTACATTTAATTAGTTGGAGATTATAGCCATCAGGGAAACGGGAAGAGGGGAGGGAGTTCCACAGGCGAGAGGTGCGAGAGGTGCGAGATATGAAGCTGTTGGAGTAGATGAGACGGCTACATTTAACAGTTTCGACAGTGAAAGGGTGTGAGCGAGATGCCAGCCTAGTAGAACGCATGAAGTTTGGGAACCAGCGAAAGCAGCTCCTCGGAGCAGTTACCGTGAAAGTATCTGTAAAAAAAGACAGAGGGAGGCGACGGCACGTCTGTAAGAGAGCGACTGTAGACGAGATGCCAGATCAGGGCCAATTAAGTTGCATATCCGTCTCTGGATCTTATCAAGAACCTTGGGACAAACAGAAAGGGCTCCAGACCATATATGACAGCAATACTCCATGCAAAGGCGAATGGTTGATTTGTAGATTTGAAGGATCGACTTCGCAGGGAAAAACTTCCTGGTGTGGCACAGGGAGCCAACTTAATGACATTTTTACCATATTTGGAGTGAATAGACTAAAAAAAAATGGAAAGTGTTTTAACTTGACGAAAGATGTACCGTCGAAATCTGAAAGCGTATTGGAATAGCCAAAGGTACCTTCCAAAAGTTAATCAATATATTTAAAAAATCGAGAAAATTTCGTTAGAAATAAAGAAAAAAAACTTCTGAACTGTTACGTAATATCGGTCCTCCTCTATGGCAGTGAATGCTGGACAATCTCCTCACAGATGAAGAAGAAACTAGAGACAACAGAAATGCAGTTCTACAGAAGGATGCCGAGAATGAACATATGAGTAGCGAGGAAGTTTTATTTTCTAGCATTTCACCCTAAACAAGGCAATAATGTCACTAAGACACAAGGCATTATTGAGTGCGAAAGAATATGAGAAAAAGAAAACAGGAGAAAGAACAATGAAAGAACCGGTATTAAGAAGACAGACGATAACGATTGACATTGCAATTAAATTTTCGAAGATCACAAGATGACAAGAAATCAAGAACCTGGAAACGAGTTGCGCAAGTGAGATGTGCGAGAAAGGAAACTATTAGCATGGACTTTACGGTTACATCTAACTACTTCAACTGTAAAATGAAGAGATCTTGCAGCCAATCTCGTACTGTGCTTAAATTAATAGTCTAGGAATCATAGAAGAATATTTATCACAACAATTACCATGAAATTATTTATAGAAAAGGCATAGAGAAGCTACATTACGGCAATGGGAAAGTGACTGAAGCCGAGATGCCAGGTCAGGACCAATGACATTGCAGATTCTTCTATGGATTTTTTCAGGGATCTCTTAATATATAAGAGAAGCAACTGACCAATTGTGGAAATAGTACGCAAAAAAAGAATAAATGAATGACTTATAAATCGAGTGAGGAAAATTGTCTAGTACAACACAGTGAACCCACTTTCCTAGCAGTAGACGTAGCAATTGATTCGATATAATCTTTCCACTTCATTTTCATGGGATACATTGCGAAAGGGGTGTTGAGAGTTGCTAGGAAAATGAACAAAATAAGCCTACGAATAGAAGAATACCAATAAAAATACCAATTAAGAAAGAATACCAGTCAAAAAATACCTGTAAATATACCAGTCAAAAATACCTGTAAAAAACAACAGTCAAAATACCAATAAAAAATACCTGTAAAAAACAAGTCAAAATACCAGCCAAAAATAGCTGTAAAAAAACAACAGTCAAAATACCAGTCAAAAATACCTGTAAAAAATACTGCTGAAAAATAATACTAGTCAAAAAATACCCGTATGAAATACAAGAAAAATACCTGTTAAAAATTAATACTTGTCAAACAAAAAATTCGTGTAAAAATATACCAGTAAAAAAATATATGTAAAAATAATACTGGTAAAAAAAATACCTCTAAAAAATACCAGATAAAAAATAATACTTTTCAAAAAATACCTGTAAGAATACCAGTAAAAATACCGGTAAAATTATAATACCAGTCAAAAAATATCTGCAAAAATACCAGTTAAAAAAGAATACCAGTCAAAAAAAAGTACCTGTAAAAATACCATTAAAATAAATAGAAAATCATAATCTGGTAACCAAGCGACAAGTGCTAAGTAAGTAGAGCAGTTCAACTGCTTATAACGAGATCACTGACCACAAGAACGCATTAATTTGCAGAACGTTCTGGGAAACGAAGGTTACATTCTTAGCAACGTTTTAAAGGCTATTGTGCCCAAGAGAGAACTGAGTGTTTGGTATGCGATGTGTCCACATTTGTTGACGTTTACATATGATTAAGAATTATCGAGGAGACGTGTGCATTCACATAACTTAAAGTCCAAGTAATGTAAATATCTAAGAAGTGTTTTAATAGAAGATGGAAAATATGACAACGAAATCCGAAGGTACATTGGAATAGCGAACGATGCCTTCCAAACATTAAGCAATGTATTAAGAAACAAGAAAGTTTCATTGGAAACGAAGAGTACTGAACTCTCATGTAATATATGTCTTTCTATCTGGCAGTGAATGCTGGACAATCACCTCACAGATAAAGAGACTTGAAGCAATAGAAATGTGGTTCTATAGAAGGATGCTGAGAATGCCATGGACTGAACACGTGAGCGACGATTAAGTTTTAAGAAAAATGGAAACAGAAAGGACACTTATCAAAAAGAGGCAGTTGATATTTCTTGTGCGCAATGTGAGGAAAGAGGGCTTGGAAAATCTGTTACTCATAGGTCATAGTGAAGGCAAATTTTACTAAGGATTACAAAGGACAGAAAGTTGTGAAGGGCCATAATCGCTTTCGCCTTGAACGAACATGGCACAGAAGAAAAATTCATGATTATATCTATATGCTAAAAATTCACTTAACAAAAAAAAACTGTTAACCAGTGTATTTCTGGAGGATAACGCTTTTAAGGCGAGCAGTCGAGGTAATTAAAGTGCTCAATATCAAGAGATAGCGCATGAATAGCAACAAATGAGGTTGTGTGTCAGGGTTTGCTTGACTAATTTGTTTTACGGCCTGTCAACCCTTTTTGGGTTATTTAAAGTCGAAAAATATTTATAGATTATATGAGTTTGCTTACGGTAGCTGGTGTTCCCTGCGGTCTCCCATCTACTTACTGACCGGGATCGACACTGCTTAACTCCAGAAATCGAACGAGAGCCAGCTGTGTTTTCAGCGTCATTCCTATTTTTATCACTTTACATTGCTTTTGGCATATACGGCCGCATCACATTGAAACGCTGGTTCCCGTACGATCAACGAAGTTAAGTCAACGTCAATCAGGTCAGTGCTTAGATGGGTGACCATTTGGGAATACCAAGTGCTGTAAATCTGGATGTGCGGTTGGTTTAATAGATAATGGCTCAGAATTGTTAAACCGAGTTCCAATTCCAGTTGTGTTCGTTTTATTTACTTACGCGCAAATACTCTTGGAAAAAGTATGAATCCACCTCTTTCCCACCACCCCCCTCAACTATCGGTTAATTAGTAAGTTTTGTGTCACTAATTCATTATTATCTACCCCCCTAATTATTATAATCTAAAAATATTTTATGGCTTTAAATAACCTGCAATGGGTTGATAAGCCGTAAAAAACGAATCAGCCAATTCATCTTCGTCTACCGACCTGATTATTCTAGAAATCTTATAAGTAGGCACAGATTCAAATCCCGCTGGAAGCCATAGTTTTTCTTTAATAAGATTTATCGAATATTCAGACTGGTAAACGAAAATAAATATAATATTTAAAAAATAAACGAGGAGTCTACACATATGTCTGTATCCACTAAAAATAACGTTTAAAGTGATAAAAATATGTTAGATTAATAAATTTTTAATATCCATTACTTCTTTAGAAATTGCTTTGTTTACGTTTGGATACGAAACTGATCTGATATGAACTTTCGCAAACCTAGAACAAAAAGAGTGTGCTTAAAAGGCAGTATTCATCGTAGATTTATCGACGTCAGCCTTTGTGGCCGAATTGGTTAAAAGCACGTTGGATCTAACTACAATTTCTCCTGCAAAAGTGAAAGCAGGTTCGAATCTTGCCGGAGGGCGAATTCTTTCTTTAATAAGATTTATTGAATATTCAAGCCGGTAGACAAAAATAAATAAATATACTGTTTAATAAATAAACAGAGTATCCACTAAAAATGACGTTTAAAGTGATAAAAATCTGTCGGATTAATAAATAAAAATCGATTACTTTAAAAAATAATTTGAAATAACAAGTAGACTATTTTTCAATAATAAATGCATCAATAGATTTATATCTCCTGCAAAAGTGAAAGCAGGTTCGAATCTTGCCGGAGGGTGAATTCTTTCTTTAATAAGATTTATTGAATATTCAAGCCGGTAGACGAACATACATATGCTGTTTAAAAAAAAAAAATTGTCGGATTAATAAATAAAAATCCATTACTTCTCTAGAAATTACGCATTCCTATACATAACGAAGAAACTTCAATCCTATTTTATTAATATTTGTTCTCCCGGTCTGTTTTGCAATTCCTCGGGGTATCCGGGGTGGGGATTGTCGCAACATAACTATGGACGTGCTGAGTCTGGAACTGCGGGGTACTCAATTTTGTGCGTTGCCAGATCGTTGACGTAATGATGAATTGATGCATTTCCAAAACAAACCACTGCGCGAAGAATTTATAATGGGAAAATCCTTACATTGGGATAATTCCACTCTCTCGGCCCGTGGGAGTCTTTTATCCGGTGGGATGCGTGGGCGGGTTGTAATGGATAGCACCTCGGAATGATAAGTCTTTACATTTTACATTCTTTACATTCACTTACGCACAAAAAGTCTTGAAGAGGTTATGAATATATCTCTTTCCCTCAGATGTGGGTTAAATAGTTAGAGTCGTATGTGGAAAAGTCATTGTCATTCTCAAAAATAAAAAAATAAAAAAAAGGGGGGCACTGCAATATTTATCCGGGGAAAAAAAAAGAATTATTCGTACAATCCAAAAAGGTGTGATAATCATTAAAAAGAAATTAATCAAACAATATATAAGTAAATATATATATGTAAAGCAGCTAAGACACAAGGGGTTTCAGGGTATAGAAGAATTAGAAAACAGAACATTACTAAGAAGCAAGAAGAAAAGAAGTGTAATCAGGAAGACAGCAAATAGCGATTGACATTGCATTTAAATTTTTCGAGATCCAAGTTAACTGGAAAGTCAGAAGCCAGAAGAGAGTTCAGCAACCGAAAAATGCGAGAGAAGAAATTGTTAGCATAGAACTTACGATTACATTTAGGCAATTCAAGTGTAAAATAATGAGATCTTGTCACCAATCTCGTACTGTGTCTAAAAAGTCTAACGGCGATAGAGGAAAGTACATCAGAACAATTACCATGAAAGTATTTATAGAAAAGGCACAGAGAATCTATGTTATGACGGTGGGAAAGGAACTGAAGTGGAGATGCCAGGTTAGGACCAATGACATTGCAGATTCTTCTTTGAATTTTATCATCTTTATTCTTCATTTCTAATTTGTGCATTTTATTATTTTATCGACGGTGGTCGACTTACAAGAAGAATTTTAGGATGTGACCCCGGAATATTTTTAACCAAAAATTTTTTTGAGCAAATTGCAGTACGCACTCACTCTGGTGTTCTTTGATGGAATTGTTTGGTTATGTGTATTAGACGATTTTTATACAATTGAATTGCATGTGAAAACTGATTCCGGGCGGAGTGGGCTGATGAGATTTCCTACAGACCTGGCGGCCATGATGACGGTGTCAACAAGTGCTGTGGATTGCATCAGAGTATGAACGTGACACGTAAAAATTCTGGCAATCTTCTGCAGCTTGGAAGTCTTTCTCGTGCCAACGGATGTAGTTTCATTGATTTGTTTTCTTACGGATTATGAGACCTTTGTGGACTATTTAAAGACGAAACTCTTTTATTTTACGAGTGTATATTCCATTATCAATTTTTGTTAGAATTACAATAATTTTTCAAGATACAAGTTCTACTATTTAACTCCTAGCTGGGGGAGAAGATGGATTCATATCTTTCCCAGGGATAAGTGAATGTAACAAACTCGTAAGTGAATGTAACAAACTCGTAAGTGAATGTAACAAACTCGTAAGTGAATGTAACAAACTCGATTGGAATTTCGAACTCGTCTCTGCGATTTCTCATTCCGTTACCCATAAAAAATGTACAATTAACTTCTATAATTAATAATATAATATTCAAATCAATTCTATGTTATATATATATATATATATATATATATATATATATATATATATATATATATATATAAGTGAACATTGAAGTCAGACGACAGTGTGTTTAATGCTTGAACGCAATCGCCAGGCTATCAATGTTTACTTTCATATTTATATTCGCTCTATCCCTGATATTGAGTACTTTAACCCATAAATATAGAATAACTTAAAACTATATTTTATCATATATATATGCGTGTGTGTTTGTGTGTGTGTGTGTGTGTCTATCTGTCTGTGTCTGTGGGTCTGTGTCTGTGTGCGTCTGTGTGTTTGTGCGTGTGTGTAATGAAATGGGAATTCTGATAAAATGATTAAAATGAGACTTTTCATATTTAACATTAGATTTTGTTCAACTTCTTATTTCGTCCGTAAAAAAAATTTATGGTTTAACAACCCGTTGTAGATTATTTAAAGAAAGAAAATATTTTTTATAGATTGAAAGGTTTTTGTTTTTTTTAGATGATAACGGTTTTAGTGATACAGGTCTAACTAATTAACCCAAAGCTGGGAGGAGAAGTGAGTTCATTCTTTTCCCAAAGTTATTTGTGTATAACGAACCCAGCAGGAATTGCAACCCGGCTCTTCGATTAAAAATTCTGAGCCATTATCCATTACACCACCCGCGCATCCAAGCTTACAACACCTGTTATTCCCTATCGATCACCCATCCGGTGCGAATAAAAGTAAAGGTAAATAAATAATGACCAATCACGACGTTGCTTAACTTCGGTGATCGAATAGGAATCGGTGTTTCAACGTGATGTGACCGTAAGCTTGAGCGTGTCTGTGATGCGGCCTCAAAAAGCCCCTGTCCGATATGTGGACCATACATTCTCCGGCTGTGATGTATGAGAAACCTTACCCTTTTCCTTAGAGCTGTTGGTCATATGACCGTCTCGTTTCTAACTCTGCACCTGGATTCCTTTGTTGGTCTTGGGTGAAATTAAGGGCCAAGCCTATCCCGGAATAATGCTACATGACGCGCGTACATATGTAAGTGTATGTGTTAAAACGACTTCTGGGCCAAGATGGCCAAGTTAACGTTCAAACAGTATCTAAGTCAGGTTGTCTGTTACGGATAAAAGGCCCACCTAAAAAAAAGAGAGAGATCTTTGTTGGTAACATTATGGCTATCAATGTAAAGAGATCAGTACCTGATCAATACTGATAAATAAAAATACTCACTGACTACTATGAATCCCTTTATCTGCGATTTTTAAAATTGTTATTTCGAGGCTCAATCAATATGTCATGCATTAATATAAAAAAAAAAAGAGATGAATTATCAGTAGTTAGGAATTAAGGCTTGCGTATAAACACGTTCTCACAAAGAAGGCTGGAGAACTAATCAGTCAAAAACATAGTATACTTATTAGAACATGATAAATCAACGAGGCGTCTACGCATATATGTGTATCCACTTCTTCTTCTAAGTCCCGTGACTCCCCCGGACGTATGCGATCATGGCTCTCCACAATTTCAAATCCTTTGCAGCTCTTAATAAATTTTGTCTTTTCGTTATTTCTCCGAAACCTTGATCCACCATTCATTTAAGCTCAATAAGTATTGACGCGTTGTTTTTCTATGACCCTCTTCCTCTCAATCTGCCCTGTGAGTATCAGATTTTCCAAGATATCCTTCCTCATTATGTATCCCAGAAATTTCAACTGTCTCTTCCTGATGTTAAGTATAAGCGTCCCTTTTCTCTAAAACCTCGTCGTTGCTCACATGTTCAGCATCCTCAGCATCCTTCTGCTGAACCACATATCTGTTGCCTAAAGTATCCTCTTCATCTCTGAGGAGATTGTCCAGCATTCACTGCCATAACGTTTGTTTGATTTTGTTTAGTGACATATCAAGTTCTATGGGTTATTTAATGGCGAAAGCTAAATATTTTGTACATCATTGTATACTTTCAGAGTAAAGACATGTTTTTTAAATATATATTTTGTAGATCATAAAAAGTATTCTTTGTAATTTTACTATAAAAATATATTTTTAATGTTGCATTTATTATCACTTTGCTATAAAAATGAATTGTTGGTCATTTTATTACGAGAGTATAGTGTTGATGTTTGTTTGGTGGTGGTGGGGGGTTATTATTTGCCCATAGCTGTGAGCATGACAGGTGTTACAACCCCGGTTCAGGGTTGACCTGGGAACAACGGCAATTAAGAGGTAGTTCCGCGTTCCTCAAAACCTTCAATCTCCCGATCAGTGACCTTGCTGCCGGATGTAGTTTATCGTCATACCCAGGACACCATAGCGTTTGTAATGATAAAAATAGGAGTGGGTTTTTTTAAAAAAAAATGTAAATTGTTAATATAGAGAATACAGACAAGCACACAATTTCATATTAGATGTCGCCATGCATTAGAAGATTTTTAAAAATAAGTTGACGTAAAAGTATTAACGTCTTTTATCGAGAAAATTAACTGTAAATGAGTTCCATCTTACTTTCACCCCCCCCCCCAACGAGTAGGGCTGCAGTCAAATAACGCTGAAAGCACAGGCGCTTGTTCGATTACCGGAGTTAAGCAGTGTCGAGCTAGGTTAGTACTTCGATGTAAAGAACTCAACTGGAATTCGATCTCGGCTCTCCGATCCGAGTTGCAAACGATGACTACAGGGTGGTCTGAAAGTCTTGTCACCTCCTATCAAAAAGAAATGTGAACAATAAAACAAGTAATGCAGTAATGCAAATCATATGTACTGGGTTCAGTTTATTCGCTTTTATTGACGAAGATCCTTTGTCATTGTGGTTTTGTGAATTCCTAACTCGGAAGACCGTTTTCGTAGTGACTTCTAGTGGATGATCGTAGCATAGATGCCTTCACCTCCGCACATATGTACCTTCGCGTTGAGAGTCGTCCTCTCCTCGGTTTGTCCTTAATCGATCCCGTGAGAAACAGTTTATGTTCCCATCGCAATATTGTCCTCCTCTTCAGGGGAGCTGGTTTGCCGAATCTTGCAGTGAAGTCATGTCGCACATCCTCCATGCTCTTCCCAGAATACACCCGATCATGTGTCCATAAACTTGCAAGCAGCCTTTCTTCCAAACTCTAGGAGCTCGTGTCATCCATCTGAAATAGAAAATTATATTATGTCGGGATGATAAGACTTTCGGGCCACCCTATACATCGTGCCTCCCAAATGGGTCGACTCTTTCGTTAGGTACCTCCACGAGATCGCTAAAAATCAGCATACCGTGGTGAAAACATGCTCCAAACATCGTGAAAACAGTTTTATCGTCAAAATCTTTATGTCATTATTAAGAGGAAAGATCAAAGTATTTTTTGATTATTTAATTAAATTTTTTACTCCTTTTTAGAATATTCGAAATTTTGATAAAAAAAAAAAACTTTGATTTTCTTGCGTCAGTCGTTGTACTAACTTTTAGTATAGCAAATTTTCGCCTCTTTTTTGCGGTGACATACACATTAATCTGGAAATTCTTGCAAAAATTAAATAATTGTTGGATTTTAATGAAATTTCTCGAACTTATTCACAAATAAATGAAATTATTATTGAATTTTTTTTTTATGAGAAAATCTTGGTAAAAATATTTTTATTTTATATGTGTTTCTCCCCCTTACTTAATTTTATGAAATTCATCAAGATAATTTTTAGTGACTATATTAGTTAAAAGCAGAATTTTTTGAAGAATTTAAATGACCGATTTTTTTTTCGTTGGAAAATTGAACTCGGTCTTACCGAAAATCTGTAGTGAATCTAAAAATAAAAAAACAATAAAACTAAGATATTATTTAATTAGAGAAACTTTTAATTGCATTTATGAATAATATATATTAAAGACAATATTGTATAGAGAAAAAAATTTAATTGAAAAATGAATTTTTACAAAATTTTTCATTTTTTACAATTTAAAATTGAATAATTTATAAAGTTTTGAATTTTTTAAAGTTCAATTTCGACCAGATAAGTCTTAGGGAATATTGTTATTAAGTAAAACTATATTTATTAATCATATATTTTATTACAATCTAAAGACCCTGGCTATTTTTAAAATTTCGATTGTTTTTTATATATATATATATATATATATATATATATATATATATATGTACGTGTGTGTGTGTGTGTGTGTGTGTGTGTGTGTGTGTGAAAATATATAGAAAATAGGAAGGAACTGGTTAGGTAAATAATCCAAAGTTCCTTAGTATTTTAGTTATTATTTTTTGAAAATAGTGCTCGATACAAAAGTAGAGCATAAATATAATTATTTATTTAAAATATGAATTTCAACTCGCGACATAAAGGTCTCATGTTTCCATCTTATTTAATTCAATATAATTAAATTAATTATATTAAAGTTTTCGGCTCTTGTTTTGAAACTTGAGACCTCTTATGTCGCGAGTTGGAATCATATTTTTAAATAAATAATTATATATATATATATATATATATATATATATATATATATATATATATATATATAGATGCAAAATTTCTGAAGTATGGATGTACAAACCGATAAATCTATTCTTAAAAGTTCAGTGCTTTAAGGGTTACCCCCCACCACATACACACACCCACACCCACACACACTTACAGAAAAAATCAAAACCCTAATGAAATTTATCGTCTGCTACACAATACTTAACTATGAACACGTTCGGCGGTCAAACCGCTGTCAATAAATCGATTAACACGTCTGGAAAACAAGACTTCATGGTTAGGAAATACTTGTATACAATATTTTATGCTATACGTAAGCAATAGATGTTTCAACTCAGATTAACTTAACTTTAAATTTGCTAATTTTCCTCAGATAACGTTTCAGAAAATAGATATTTTATTTTGCAAGATTTTTAAAACGGAAAATTAAGTTTCGTTTACATATGTCTACAAAATGGCTGACTTTATTGATTTTACTGAAAAAATTCAATCTATTCCAATCAATATAATTACTATGTGAAATACACCAAAGTATTTTGCTTACCGGGTATAGAAAATTTAATCTTTTAGCTTTCATTTAAAGGTAATTTGAAAGCTTCAGGAAAACTTCTACATTTCTAAAAATTCATTTTAAACATTACGTATACCCAATTCGTGGAGGTATATATATATATAACGTATATGAAAATTTATACGTTTTTTTCCGATTAGCTAAGATTCGTCATCCGAGATTAAAATGGTTCTGTCAAAAAGTTTCAGTTTTTTCGGGTTTTTGTGGGGTGCTTTTTTTAGTTTTGGTCTGTGTCATCTTCTCTATGCAAGCTAGTGTGACCCCTTGTACAAAAATTCTCTATTTAATCCCAAAAGTACGCGAAGACATGCTTCTGTGAATTTATGAAAAAGTTTTGGTTAGCCAAACTTTGAAGTCAAATATCCCAAAACTACAAAAGAAAATGAATATAGCGATTTAACAAAAGGAGGAAGCACCCAGTGAGGATCGAACTCAATCGTAATTAATCAAGCGAGATCCGCTTGCTAACCATCACACCACGTCTAAGTGTCCACAAAAAGTGAAGATAAGGACCTTTTTCATTTCGGTTGAGTATTTCTACAATATATGATTTTTTCCCCAGCATTAAATATTTTACTTCAAAAATGGAAGAATCCGGTTTTGATTTGGTCAGTCTTGGAGAGAAAGCCATCAAAATTATGACGCATCCAAGGCGATGCCAAAATGTCTGGCATTTGCCACGAGAAAGGCATTTACTAACGACGTGGGTGATAAGGATTTTAAAGATCAAGATAAACACCAGACGGGTCGAAAGGGAAGTGAAATTATCAAATCATGTCAGATGAATTTTGAAAGGAAATTATAATTAAAAGTTGATTGCTTCGGCTCCTAGCCTGGCCATTTAATGAGAGGGACAAATTCTTCACTCGGCTAATTAAAATACACATTAGCTATCAACCAAGAAAATCTACACTAAAAAAGCAATATATTAAAAAAAAACGATATATATATATATATATATATATATATATATATATATATATATATATATAGATAGATAGATAGATAGATAGATAGATAGATAGATAGATATATTAGATATATTAGGTCTGTCTAATTTTATTTGAATCCTCTGAAATTCATATCTATTTCATTTAGACGTATTATGTCAATTTATTTTTATTTTAATCCCTCCAATATTTTGGGATGATCAAATTGTCAAAAATCCTTTAAAAAGTTTTTTTTTAAAGGATTGCAGGTTGAGTATTTTTAAAAACATTAACAATAAAAAAAATAAACTAAGTTACTTCCCTTGCTTATTCTTAAGGTAAATTAACTATAACGGAGCGTTTCATGCGCATTTACAAAAAAATTAAAACCATAATTATATTAACTTTTGTCTCAACAATTCACCTCTGAAGATGATCTTGTAAGAGAGTGAAAGTACTTGGGAAAATAAAAGAAATATCCAAAACTACGGCGTCTTTCTTACTCAGTTTTGTAACAGCACTAAGAAATTGATCCATGAATTTGAGAAGATCGAAATAAAAATAAATAGATATAATATGTCTAGATTATTCAAGCATGTTTGATATGCTGCCTAAATATATGTGTGTTTGTGTGTGTGTGTGTGTGTGTGTGTGTGCGTGTGTGTGTGTGTGTTTGGTTGTTTTGCGGATTTTAATTATTCCACAATAACATAAAAAGGGGAACCTTCAACTGGAGATTTGAACATTGAGTTTTGAGATTTTTGTCCGGATGAGGAGAGAACAGTTAAAAATTAAAATCATTCTTCTTCTGTCTTCTAAATAAATAAACGGCAAATTCTATCTGTCCGTACATGTGTCTGAAACCCCTCTAACTCGGGCCACGCTTGCTCTAAATAGACATATTATACCTTTTTGCAATCGGGATTGAAAATTTGCCCTTCATCTGGTGCTTGAATATCCAGTAGTGGGATTTATGTCCGGATGAGGAAGAGTTAAAAATTAAAATTTTAAAATAACTGAAAAAAAAAATAGTGATTTTAAAGGGTTTTAATTTAGATTGCGTTTAAACTAACGCAAAAACTTTGTGAATTTTGAAAAAAAAGTTTTAAATTCAGTTTAAAATATCTCTAAAACTTTGTGAATTAAGGAAATGAATTTTATTTCTTCAAAATGCCAAGGAATCAGTTAAAGTCAGAAGTTTCATGGCGTGAATTTTTGAAGTTCCGCAGAGTTTCTCATTTGAAGAACTCAACTCAATTGAAGTTCCACAAAATTTGTGATTTAAAGAATTCAATTTTTGGCCCAAATCGGACTTTCGGCCTAAATCGGACTTTCGGCCCAAATCAGACTTTCGGCCCAAATCGGACTTTCGGCCCAAATCAGACTTTTGGCCTAAATCAGACTTTCGGCCCAAATCGGACTTTTGGCCTAAATCAGACTTTCGGCCCAAATCGGACTTTCGGCCCAAATCAGACTTTTGGCCTAAATCAGACTTTCGGCCCAAATCGGACTTTCGGCCCAAATCAGACTTTTGGCCTAAATCAGACTTTCGGCCCAAATCAGACTTTCGGCCCAAATCGGACTTTCGGCCCAAATCGGACTTTCGGTTGGAATTGAACTTATAGACCGAATCAGAGTTAAAGTGAGGTTTGAAGTTCCATGGAGTGAATTGATAAATTCAAAGTTATTTCTTCAAAATCATCATTGCTGTTTTCTAAACTGAAGTAGAAACCCCATTTGTTTTGGACCGAAGGTACAATTAGCCCTCAACAGTAGCTAGCTTAAAAATCAGCATGGAGTGCAGCGTTTAAGTTAGGAAGAAATAAATGTAATTTCTTCGTGTATATGTACGAGAAAGATGAGGCGAAGCAGAAAGTGAAGAGGAAAGTGTAATTGTCCTGTAGCTTGGAAGACGGATGAATGTGTAAGGGGACTCAAGCGTCGTGACGTGTTGCTGTCTGTTGCCAGTTGTCTCTCCTTCTAGTTTGTCTGTCTGGAAACCTTAAAATACCCCTTCAAAGGGATCACGAGGAATGTTTTTTTTTTATTATTATTGTCGGTGGTAAAGCGACCCGTTGTTTGAAAAATGTTAAACATTTAATTTGCGTCTTCGTTACGCGCACACACACACACACACACACATTCTCATCCATACTTGATCTCTCTCTCTCTCTCTCTCTCTCTCTATATATATATATATATATATATATATATATATATATATATATATATATATATATATATAATTTATACGTTATTTATATAGATACAAATATTTGAGTAAATTTTCTGTTTATAATAAACAGTGTTAACATTTACTGGCCTGAATGTACGAGAAATCTCAGAGGAAAATATTTCCTCCGACATGAATCGAAAGTGTATCCTACACGAAACCGTCATTCTGACGTGCTACACCATTTAACTACAGAGGAAGCGTCCGGTTAGCAAGGTTAAATTACAGTTTTTTAAACTACAAATTTCCCCTGGTTTCTCTCGAACGCTCATATCTGCTCAAAGTGTATTGTCATGTAAACAAATATCCATTTCCTAATATATATATATATTTCTAAAGAAATAATGAATTTTTATTTATTAATCCAACATATTTTTATCATTTTAAAGGTTATTTTTAGTGGATACCTATATTTGAACAGGCAGCCCATTTATTTTAAACGCTATTTCATTTCATCTACCAGCCTGAGTATTTGAGAAATCTTATTAAAGGAAGGCGCTTTTTTCTTTATTAAGAATTCTTGAATATTCAGGCCGGTAGGCGAAATAAAATACTATTTAAATTAAACGGAGCGTCTACTCAAAATATATATATATATATATATATATATATATATATATATATATATATAGGTACGGTATAATAAAAAATATATATATGCGCTCATATACTTGCACGTACATATAAATGTATTTCTTCCTCAGGTGTTATAAATACAGTGCTCAATGTTATGTTACATAACAGAGCTATTATGTATATACCAGTGAATCTATATAATATCCAACGTCGGAATATTCTGGAATGTAAGCATCACCTGAAGATTGCTAGAACGCATGAAACTCCAAGTCGTTAGATATTATGTATATTCACTAATATATATATATATATATATATATATATATATATATATATATATATATGTGTGTGTGTGTGTGTGTGTGTGTGTGTAATGCCATATTTAGAGAAAATTATGACAAAGTGAAAAATGTTCGTGTGATGCGTTTCATCGTTTAAGGTTTTTACGCTGAGGCAAGCAATCAATTTCCAAACCCACCGTCACATAAAGAGACATAGGTATGCAGCTTAGAGAACCTAAACCAATCTCTACATGTTGTTTCCGACAGAGCATGGTCGCCGTAAGTCTCAACAAGAATTCTGTGTGATTCAGCTGCAGATTTTGAATAAAGTAGGGCAGTAAAATTCCCCGCAAATACACTTTCTTTGGCACGTAATCCGACATGTTTAATGCTATGAAAAAGAAAGTTGTTTACACTTCGGTGAAATGATATACACTGAATTTCAAGCTCGCTTATAGCACTTTTTTATCGATGCGTTACCATCTGAAATTACACGTATGCAGTTCTGGAAACGCCATCTGTTGGAAAACAGCGAGAACTTATTCAACCTCCTAATACATCAAAACTTTCATTCAGTCTAATTGATTAATTGATTCGTTTTCTACGGCTTTTCAACCTTTGGCAGGTAATCAAAGCCAAAAAATATTTTTAGATTGTAAGAATTTTTTTAGATAATAATGATTTACTGATACAAGTCTAACTAATTAACCCATAGTTGGTGGGAGAAGAGGTGGATTCGTTAAAGGTAAACAGTGGAAGCCGTAACAACATCGACATTTACTTACTTTCATTTATTAGGCATTAAATTGCATCGCTTAACGCCCTCCATCAATACCGAATTGGTTCATCATCTTCTCATTGCAGGTCCTGTTTTCAGACAAGCAATATAGCTTTCGTTTCTACAGGTCAACTGCTGATGCACTGAAGATAACTGCGGAAAGAGTCTATCATGCTCTAGATAAAAACGGTGAAGATAGGGCTGTAGCATTGGATACCGCGAAAGCTTTTGACAGGGTTTGACATACAGGTCTTCTCCACAAGCTAAAAAGTTACGGCGTCTCCGGAAACATTTTTGAAATGATCCAATCTTTCCTATCAAATCGTGAAATAAAGTATATCCTGAACAGACACTCGTCGAGATCCTTTCGTACTAACGCAGGTGTCCCCCAGGGCTACCCTGTTTTTAATTTTCATTAATGAACTTCCCGACGACATCAGTTCTCAACTTGGAATATACGTTGATGGCACAACCATTTACACCCACCTCGAGTTAGACAGGGTCAAAATGTCCGAAACGACCTCAAGTCTGTCGTTAACTAGGTCAAAGGATGGCTTGTTGATTTTAACACCTCTAAAATTGAACTCCATTATTCATCTGACTTCCATCAGCATAGTTAATGCTAATCTCCAGGAAAGTGTCTCGTTGTGCCATCTTGAACTAACGTTCTCAGCTGACATGAAGTGGAAAGACTATATTGAATCCATTGCTTGTTCAGCTGTTAAAAAAATTGGTTCATTGTGTCGTGCGAGACAATTTTCTCTCCAGAATCTATCTTACATATCTATAAGTCTACCATTCACCCATGCTTAGAATATTTCTGCCATATATTCCGGTGCCCCTGCTGTTTACCTTGAGCTTCTTGATAAAATCCAAAGAAGAATCAGCAATATTGGTCCTGATCTGGCGGCTCGGCCTCAGTCACTTTCCCATCGCCGTAAGGTTGCCTCTTTGTGTCTTTTCTATAAATACTTGGTAATTGTTCGGATGAGAACTTCGCGATGGTACCTAGAGTTTTTTTGATTTATTAATTTAAGCGCAGTACTAGACTGGTGTCAAAATCTAATCAATTTACAATCCGGCTGGCTAGATGTAACCTTAAATTCTATGCTAATAGTTTCTTTTCTTGCACTTTGCACTTGTGGAACTCCCCCCCGGCTCCATGCTTTCTAGCCAACTTTAATCTGCAAAAATTTAAATGGGATGTCAATGTCCTCCTGGTTACTCTTTCCTCTTCCCACTCATTATTAATGTTTCTTCCACATCCAGTAACCCCTTGTGACTTAGTGGCTTTACTGCTTCGCATGAGTAATACCGATTTTAAAAATATTCATCATGTTTATATAGAAAGAATTTATATCTGTCTTGTCAAAACTGTTGTAGAAAAATGTCAGTGGGTTTATATTTAAAGAAAATTGAAAAGTGAAAAAGTTATATCTTGACTTCCAAGACTAACTCTTTAGAAGTCAAGTTAATTATAAAGTTAATTATTTTAAAAATGTTTAAAAAAAATTATATAGTTCTATGATTTTAGGCCAGGCAATGTCAGTTAGGATCATATTACCTGCAGTAAATATTTTTGTCTGCCAATTTCACATTACGACAATTTAGACGTTGAAAAAAGAAAGCATACGAGGGTCGTTCAAAATGTTTTAAGCCTCACCCACAAAGAGTTGAAGACACAAGACAGTTTTTCGCTATTTTTCAATATAGTCCCCGCTCGACATCAATGCACTTGGTCCATTGACGCTTAAGTATTGCAATCCCATCACGGAAGAAAGTGGCGTCCTGGTCCTCGAAAAACTACTCCACATCACATATGATCTTATCATTGTTTCCAGGTGGAATTTGGGTTTAAGAAACAGGAAAAAGTCAGATTGAGCAAAGTCTGGTGAGTAAAGGGGGGGGCAATGCGAAGCCACGGTTGGCTGATTCAGCTACTTCAACCTGTGAACGTGTTCGTTATCCTGGAGCAAGAGTACACTTGTCCTCAGCTTCCCTCTGCGTTTGGACTTGATTGCTTCCTCCAGTTGTCTTAATTCTTGTGCATAGTACTGTCCATTAATAGATTTTACCTTTTCCGCATAGTCTATCATGATAACGCCTTCAGACCCCCCAAAAAAAAACAGAAACTATCATATGGTCAACAGATGCTGTCTGCTTGAACTTCTTCGCGGGTTGAGAACCAGTGTTTCAATTGTTTGCTTTGAATTTTTGATTCGGGTTCGAAGTGGTGAACACAGGTTTCATTTTGAGTTACTAATCTGCGGGGGAAATTCTTAGGGTCAGCCTGGAAGCGAATCAAAAGTGTCCTGGGAATGTCAATCCTTTTCCGCTTTTGCCCTGGTGTCAGCATTCTTGCGACCCATCTTGCAGACAGATCATCCCAAGTTCTCTGTTAAAACAGTATGGACCGAACCAGAACTAATGCCTATGGACTTAACTGTCTGTTGGACAAAACAATATGATGAATGGCATCGACTTATTCATCAGTGGTTGAGGTTTTGGGACAACCTGACCGAGGATCATTTTCTGTGCTGTCCCTGCCCTGCCTTGCTTGAATTTCAAAGCACATTTCTTCACAGTTGCATAGCAAGGGGAGTCCTCAGCATGCGTCTCTACCATAGTCTTATGGATTTTCTTCGGTGTCATACCTTTCTTGTGCAGATATTTTATGACTACCCGGGCCTCTGTTTTTTTTTTTTTTTTTTTTTTTTTTTGCATTATTTTGCTTAGTCGCACACCTCTCACCTTTGTATGAGCCTCGCCTACACAGAAATCTGAATTAATTTTTCTAGTTTTATAAGAAGTGGTAGTGTTCTTTCTGGGTGAGGCTTAGAACTTTTTGAACGACCCTCGTATAAATTACCGAAATAAGTCAAAAAAATCTGTTTAATTGGATTTTCTTAATACTACCTCAACTTATTTAAACAAGTGAAACAATAGTAAGTTTAGAGAATTTTTTATTTATAATAATAATTATAAAAAAGAATGTCAAAAACAGACAAATTATAAAGACTTGCAAATCGAATTAATAAAAATGTAGAAACTTAAACTACAATTATCCCTGTTGTGCTAGGGGACGTTGGGCATGATAAAAAGGGTACCGAAAATCATGTAAGATTGGACACTTCAGCATCTGAGCTACAAAAAGATTACTTTGTGCAGAACTGCATCCGCCAAGCCCTCTCCATCTAAACGAAACGTCCCAAGCATACATAGATAACTATCTTACTGTACCATTTTTACTCATAGACCCCGGAAGGGACTTGGTAATTAGTTTGTAGTGAGTACAAAATAATAATAACTCCCTTTACTCACTCTCTTCAAATTTGGAGGACTGAAGAAAAAGACGTAAAGGAATTCGCGAGCCTATGAGAAATTTTCTTTGCACCAATGAAAACTTTGCCTTCACAGAGATTGACCGATGAGCTGAGAAGAAGACGGAAATAAATTTCCGAGCCCATGTAAAATTGTTTTTGAACCAATGAAAACCTTGTCTTCAAAGAAAGTAGATGCGAAATTCCTTTTAATATAAGATGAAGAGAAAAATTAAATAAGAGAAGACTGTTTGAAGTCATGCGAATGGTTTCGTTTCAGTAACTCGCAACCAGCGAACAGCGTTCAAGTTTTTGCCAGTATAAAATTATTCGCCAATTATATTATCGGCCTTTAACCAAGCACACGACACATTTCTCTCAACAATCCAAGAAAGTTAAGTATTTCAAACTATCTCACTTCGTCTACTTTTGAACTAGATATCCCTTTGGTGTTGCAACGAACTCTCTTACCTTTGTTTTAAGTATTTTTAATATTATTATGTGTGGTATCATTTTGCCAGAGAGAGAGAGAGAGAGAGAGAGAGAAAGAGAGAGAGAGAGAAAGAGAGAGAGAGAGAAAGAGAGAGAGTGCTTTATAGTGGCATAGGGCTTTGTGCTTAAAATGAACAGTTGATTTACCAACATCAAGAAGATTAATGGAGGATGATAATAACGAAGAAACACACGGTTAATTTTTAATAAAGCAAGATAAGGAATTTATTTACGAATGTACACGCTTGAAGTTGTGTCAATAGCTTGTTTCAGGAAAATAAATCTGAAATTTTTTAAATCCGTAGTTTTAACGAACTGTCGTGAAGATAGAATGTTCTTACGTCAGATTAAATGATCTGACACAAAATAATATTTAAAAAAATAAAATAAAGGTAAAAATTATTTTTAAAAATAATTTCTTCGTTGTTGTAAAATAATTTGGCACGTCATAAGTCTTTTTATATCTGCCACCTCCTCCCCTCCTCATCCTGCTAGGGAGAAAAAGAAGAAAAAGAAATTGTTTGAGGGCCCCGAGTCAATTTGTAAAATTGACAAAGAAGAGTACATAAGGGGCCTGTCCAAACAATGTTGGGGGTGCTGTACAAAACGACGGAGGTGGACGGCAAAAGTGTCGAGGACCCTCGTAATTTCCCAAAGGCTCCAGGTGTCATTACCTGTGTCAGAGACACTGGTGGCTACCTAAAAGTGTGGAGCCACATATTCGAGGCCAAGGAGGCCTTTCCGAACATTAGAATATGTGAGTTGGACAACCCCGACTTGAAGAAACTGCGCAACTTTTGCTCTGGGAGGGTCCCGGTTTTACTTCACCCCTCCTTATATAGGGCTATTAAATTAATGTACCCTATTGACGTCGGCGGTATTGTCTTGGGCGGTCGTATGACGACTGATTTGGGCACTGGTAGTCTGGGACAATCCGTCGGGGTCCTGCTCAACGCAGATTTCCACCCCGTATGTGTATAAGGTTTTTGCGCTTATTCTTTTTTCTTTTTGCAGGCCTAGACGATAGCAATTAAGTTAGCTACACTGAATGTGAATGGCTTGAGGGATCGGGGTAAGGCTGCCCGCCTGCTCCGGGACCTGTTGTCCTTTGATGTGGATGTCGCCGCGATCGAAGAGACCCACTTTGTTTGCAGTTCCGTTGCGTGTGTGCTGGAGGATGACTTTGTCGTTTATTCAGCATATGGGGACCGGTTTGCCAGAGGTGTTTCTTTGCTTGTCAGACGTACTCTCGATGTGAAGGTGGACCTTGTGCATATCGTTGCGGTTTATGCGCCCAATGACCAGGGGGAGCGCGTCTCGTTCTTTCGGCGGTTGGGGCCGTTCCTGGTGGATTCAACGCGCCTAGTTTTAATGGGTGACTGGAATGCCATCCTGGACCCCAAGTTAGACAGGAGGCGGGGTGCTAGCGGGAGAGGGGGCGATCGGAGCCTGGTCGATCTGATCGACGATTATGGTCTCGTCGATAGATACCGGGTCGATCATCCCGAGGAAAAAATGTGGACGTGGGCTCTTAATTGGCCTTTTGACAAGGTGGTTAGCTACCTTGACAGAATGTTAGTGAGAAGAGCCGACATAGAACTACTAGATTGCCCTACGTTCCACTGGGTAGGCTATTCGGATCACAAACTCGTTTGTGCACGGGTAGCGTTAGACAATAGGCCTAGAATGGCTGAGTACTGGAAGTTCAATCTGTCTTTACTGGACAGGTGGGACTTCCAGGAGCAGATAATTAGACTAGTGCAGCGGGAGCTAGTGGGGGCGGTTATCGGGAATAGATGGTGGGAACGCCTTAAATGTAGGATTAGGTCCTTCACCACTGATTTCAACAAACGGCTCGCTCTAGATAGAGCTGAAAAGGTGAAGACGCTTAAAGCTAGTTATTTCCGGGCGGTGGCTGGGGGGGATCCCCTAGAGATAGCCTTAGCTAAGGAGGCCCTGGATCGATCGAATAGCGAGCGGTACATGGGTCAGGTAATTAGACATAAGTTAAGCAAGATGTCTTCCGAAGCCGTGAACTTGGGCGCAGATCTGCGCAGGGAAGAGGTCCGTCGAGGTGGCGATCGTTACATTCGTGAAGTCAAATCCCCGGAGGGGCGTACTCTTCGGGCCACTGACGACATGTGCAGAGCGTTTCGGCGCCATTTCGAGAACCGGTTTACCAAGGAGCCTGGTCCCCGTGAGGAGGAGTTTCGTAGCTATTTGGCTGACTTTCCTCGGCTTTCGCCGACTGAAGCGGCTAGCTGCGAGGGAAAGATTACGGAGGGCGAAGTCTACGCGGTTTTGAAGAAGGTCGGCAGAAGCAAGTCGCCCGGTCTGGATAGTTTGCCCTATGAATTGTACTTGAGGCTGTCGCACATCTTTGTTCCAATTTTGACTGCAGTGTTCAACAACTGGTTTCGGTCGGGGTCCATCCCCAATCGGATCACCAGGGGTGTGATCACTCTGTTGAAAAAGGGCAAAGGTGGTGGGGGGAACCTAGATGAGTACAGGCCCATAACTCTGCTAAACACAGAGTTAAAGATTATGGCCAAGATCCTGCAGGAGCGTTTGTAGTCAGTTGCCGAGTCTCTGTTGGGACCTGAGCAGACTTGTTCTGTGAGAGGCCGAACAATTCCGAGCAACTTGCATCTGATCCGCACGACCATAGAAGGTGTAAAAGACGACGAAGAAGCCGCGCTAATCCATTTGGATCAGTCCAAGGCATTTGATAGGGTCGACCATCGCTACCTTGCTGCTGTCCTGCAGGCCGCTGGATTCGCACCCAACTTCTGCCGCTGGATTAACCTCCTGTATCGCTCCCCCAGTGCTGTGGTACAGGTGAACGGAAGGTTGTCGGACGCGTTCGTGCTGTAGGTCGGTTCGTCAGGGTTGTCCGCTGTCGCCTCTCCTTTATGCTTTGGCGTTGGAGCCTCTCCTTCGCCGGCTGAAGGACGAGACCGGCAGTCCGGCCCTACGTGGAATTGCCGTTCCTGGAGGGTCTCGAGCCAGGGTTTCCGCGTACGCCGATGACGTATCTGCTTTCGTGTCGTCCCGCAACGACATTGAGGCGGTACAGAAGGCGCTTGATCGGTACGAGAAGGTGACAGGAGCCAAAATAAACCGCGACAATTCGTCCGGCTTGCGGTTAGGTGCCTGGAAGTGGGTCGCTCTTCCGGGCCGCTTCGGTTGGACAGACGGTCTTGTCTGCATTCTTGGAGTGTGGTTTGGGCCTTACCTCCAACTGGAGAAGAATTGGTCTGAAGTACGAGCAAAGGTCGATTCCGCCGATCAGACTTGGAATCGACGGAGGTTGTCCGTGAAGGGCAGAGCGGAGGTGTGTGCTACATACATTTTCCCGCTGATTCTTTATCGACTGTCCGTACTTCTTCTCTGTAAGACCCACAAGAAGGCGCTCGAGCGATCGCTATCCTCCATTTTATGGAGGGGACGCGGGAATCGGATCGACAGACGAGTCTGCACTAAATGTCCGTGTCATTGGGGGCTAGGAATGCCGCACCTGCCGAGTCACATCCGTGCCTCTAGGTTGGCTTTCCTACGCCGCGCATTGACTGGAGGAGATCCGATTCTGGAGGGGATTGTTAGGGACGCGTTCCCTGGCCTTACCATCAGCCCCCCCCCATCTCGCGGGTTGAGCGCGGTCGTAAACCCCGGGATCAATCGGTTTTCTTTCGTGAGTGTCGGTCGGCCTTGAGGGCCGTTCCCCGGTCCAGTGACCTTTCTCGGCCTAGGAAGGTCTTCTATCGTGAATTAGTGGAGAGGCCCGCGAAGGATCCCCTACGAGATATGCTCGGCTTGTCGGAGGAGGAGTATCGCTCCTACTGGTCTTGGGCGCCAGCGGCGGATTACCTCAGTAACCCTGAGTTTTCGCTTAGCTGGCGATTGGCTCGGAATCGGCTGCCTCTCAACGACAAGGCTTTCATATGCGGCTTGGCGGATTTGCCAGACTGTGAACTGTGTGGCCTTGGCTTAGAAGAAACGGCTGCGCACGCCTTCTACCATTGCCCCCAGGTCCGCCCCTTATGGGACCATGTCGGCGAGCTGAGGGCTCGTCTCGCTCCCGAACAGCTTGTGTCCATTGATCGTGCATACGCGTGTGACAATGTTGTCGCCCTCCGTATTCCGGGATGAAACGGATGGTGTTTCTGACGCTGATGGCCACGGCTCGAATGGTGATTTGGACGACGCGAAAGGAGGAAGTCTTGCGAGGCAATCGGCTTTCTCATTCGGATCTAATTCGATTCTTTGAGCATCAGCTCAAGATGAAGATTAGATCGGATAGAAAACGATTGCATTCGACAGTCTTTAGCGAAAGGTGGGTAAAAGAAGCGAGCTTGCTTCGTGTGAACGGGGCTAGCCTTGATTTTCTCTTCTAGGTCAACCTATTGCACATCGGGGTGGCTTCCTGTGGACCCCCCTCCCCTGATTAGGTTAGACAAGCTTCAGTGTACCTAGTTAATGTGAGTAAGTGTTGTTCCTGGCCTGCATCCCGGCCGTTCTTTGGTTATGATCCAAGTCGAGATTCCCAACCTCCCCAGTTTGTTTTGACCCCCACCCTTTCATCTCGACTGGGTCAGTTTTATATTTTCCCATTCCAGCCTAATATTTTATACTTTTTCCAACTCCCTTAGCGAGAGCGTCTCTTGATTTTGTCCCCTGGGCAGAATACAGCGGTCTCTCTGTTTTATGGGTTGGACGGTCCCTACTAACATCAATTATGTTTAGTTTATATTTGTTTTTATTTTAAGTTTATTATTGGGTTCATTTCCCTCCCCTCTCATTTTATCATTATTAGAATTGTATATATATATCATCATTAAAATTTTTATGGCATGGGGCGCGATTTTGGTAGGTCTCCCTTGAGAGCACGTGGTATTATGGTGGTTGAAGGATTGTTTGGTGATGGACGAGTTCTTTTGGTGAATGGGTAAAATGTAATGTACGAATGGGTCGCGAATCTGATTAGCTAGGTATAAGATAGTTAGTGTTGACCAGCCTCTACCCCTCCCCTTTATTGGCCTCGTGCCACAATTTGTACTTTTTGTACGAATAAATATCAGTCTTTTTATATCTGCCTTAGTTCCTTAGTATGTACATACATTATGTCGTCATTTCTTTATAATGGGCTATTCCGTTTTGATAACGTGGAAAGACATATCAGAAACGCTACTTAACTTCAGTGAAAAAAAATGAAAGAAAGGGAAGAGACGATACTCCCGCGTTTAACGTCTGTTTCAATGAAATGGAAAAAAAATGTCAATTTCAAATCTTTTCATTTGTGTCCCCTTCTTTAAACAACGACCAACGTTCATATTTATAACTGTTATTGCAATATTTTGTTAAAGTTGTTAATCTCAAATATTTAACGATAGGATATCGGAATTTATACGGATATTTTATTGTAGAACTCACCAGGAGCTTATTCAATCATAAACTCAGAAAATTCAAATAGGAAAACTGATATTTTCATATTCGTATTATAAAACTGAAACAGCACTTAAAATCGGAATTGAAACAAAGATTGTAGACTTCCAGAAAATTGTCATCATTTACTGTGAGGATTCTCCGAAAAGTTGCGTTTTGATGAACCATCCTGTTGGCGCCATGCCTCAAGAACAGAAGTCCCATTGACTATGTCAATGTAGAAAAACAACATAATAATAATAATAATAAATATTAGACAAGCATTCAAATGTTCCTCTTATGGCAAAATAATTTATTGCAAGGATTTTTTCCATGAATACACTTAAATTTAATTTTCATAATGAAAAATCCACAGATGGGATATTCACGGAAGCAGGGAAAATGTCCTCGGTTAATAGAAGCGTTTTGGTTTCATAGCTTCTTCTCCCCTACCAGCGTTTTCACAGATATTCTACACTTTCGGTGTGCATACTTTTTATTTCAGGAATTCTCAAATTCAAAGGGCTCAAAATAGTTTTAAAAATGCGAGGGAAATGTAAGGGAAGTAATTCAGTTTGCTTTACAAAAATAATCACGAGTGATAAAAAAGCTACAATACCTGACATCTAATTAAAATGAGATACGAAATTAATTTCTTTCAAGAGAATCTTCTTTTCTTTTGTCTCGGACAGTTAATATGTTTGGGCTGTTTGTTATTCTAGTCTCACAAAATCCCAAAATGGTTTTTAGTATGAATACTATTTTCTCTTCCAGAGTATTGATTTATAAAATAAAACAAAAAAAACAACTTTTTCCTTGTCAAAAGTTTAGTTTCCAATAAAATAATTTTTACTGCAGTCCGACCTCTTTAATCCGGCACCGTTAGGACCAGGCTACAGAACACAGAAACTACTACTAAAAAAACATGACATTGCTGTGTTATCAAAGGTAGAAAAAAGCTTAAAACAGGAAGTAAAAAGATGCTTCCAAACAATGATTTTTTAGCACTTTATGCAATATGAAGGCTTTAAAAAAAAAAACCTAAAACTAAAAAATAATATATACTTACTAACCTGAATGGGTAAATATGCAGCTATATATAATAAATTAGTGTAAGACTGTATCACCAAAACACATGGTGTGGCACTGCCCTCATAGCTGTTCAATGAACTAATGGTGGTTGATTAAAAAAAAGGGTCGAACCATGGTAGTTTCAGGACAAAAACAGTGTCAGATTAAAGACTTTTGCATTTCAGTTATTTATCTTAAAAGAAAACAAATTTCAATCGTTTTTTTTTCTCAATAATGTGTTTTAACTTATTTACTTGATTTAAATAGTTGTAGGAATATTATTATAATCAAACAAAATATAAAATAATAATAATGAAAATTATAAATAAAATAAAATAAAACAACATAAAAATTTTGTATGAAATAAATAAGAATTAAAAATAATAAAAATACTCCAAGCATGCAACAAAAACCGTTCCTGCCGGAAATACGGACATCCCACCAAAAGACGTTAAATTCACTCTCTTCACCACGAACCTTGGTACACACGTGTCGAACTTCTCTCTGTGATATGACTTGTAATACTATGGAGTAAATTTCTCCCTTTTATTACATTACCATAAAACACTTGTAACCTAAAAAAATACACTCAAAAACATAAATAAATTGTATGAAATTAACAAAATTTACCATGTCTTTCCTGTTATTTCTGCACGTTTTATTTCCTGTCAAGTATGCTTTTATCTCCATGAACACAAAGCTAATTTCTGCTGCTTTGATGCGAGTGAATCCCCTATATGGTACTTGTGTAATTTGGCTCATTTTCTTAGACTTTTAGGGACATTATTATTAATAATAAATAAAAGTATAAAATAATAATAATAATCATAAATAAAATAAAACAAATAACATTAAACAAATTTTTAAAATAAAATAAATAAAATCAAGATAAAAGTTATTATTAAGGAGGGATAACAATAAAAGAAGAGGAATTAAGATTAGTACAGAAGATGATGATTGTCATTGCATTTAAATCTTTGAAGATCAAAGTTGGCTGGAAAGCGTGAAGATAGCATTTTACTAAGTGTAGCTTAGATGTGGCACTAGGCTGAAAATATGGACTGCCCAGTGAGGATTGAACTCACAACTCAGTCATAATTAATCTTGTGAGACAAGTTTGCTAACCATTACACCATGTTGAAGTACTCTCCAAAATGTTTAAATAAAAATGCAGCCAAGGTTGAAAATGCCTTCTTGTGATTGGTTGACTTTCCATGACCCCAGTTTTTATTTTGATGCAATAAATTTACTTGTGGCTCATTAGCAACATCATGTTGATTGTAATGGCACTTACTTTAACTAAAGTTAAGGCAAGCTAAAACTAGTCATTCAAAAATGGCCATTGATTTTGTTCTCAATAAATAGCATACAAAGCCAAGATTGGTAAATATCAAAATCACTTATTTATTCCATTAAAGCTTCCTCAGAGACTGAAATATGGAGAAAAAGAAAGAAATTCTGATATTTTTACTTTTGGGTTGTTTGATGTTCATTGGTTAATCATGTTTGATGCGCAATTGACTTGTTAAACAAACGTTAGTGTAATTTAGTGACAAATCCTTGAATTTGGGACACATTAGATTGATAAATGTTTCCTATTTGTTCTTTATATTATTTAATAGTTTACAAAATATGTTAAATGTTAACTACTTACAATGCAATATTTATCATTTACCATATGAAAAAGAAATAATGATGAAAACAAACAAATTTTTAAATTCCTAAATTTATAAAAATGAACAAGAGAACAAAAAAAAAATTAAATGCATAATGTCGATTAACTGTGATTATAAAATTAGAAAAAAATGCATTTTTCTGGCATTTGCTCTTGCCACAGAAATTTGCTGAAATAAGTTGTAAACATCTGCATTTATAGTTAGAAGAATGTTAGACATTGATATTTATTAGACTGTTTATTTACAAGAATAGTGTTTAACATTTTTGTCATCAATTTTTGAGAGAGAAATGCGTAAATCACTGTTTCATGTTTAGGTTTTATAAAAATCATAAAAATAGCTTTTTAAAAACTATAAAAATTACCAAGGGAATACAAAGTAATAGGGTGACAAGAGAAAAAAAAAATTTTTTTGACACACCCAGTTTTTTTTTTTTTTTTGAAATATCATAATCTGGAGAACTTAATCAATGTAAGAAACATTTTTTTTTATTTTTTAAAAAAATCATGTGGTATGAGAAGGTTTTGTTTTTACTTCCATAGTAGAAGAATAGTCTTGAATGTGACAATAAAAAACATCCAGCAACGAAACCTCAAATCGGGAGAGCAGAGGTTTTCAGAATCGTGGGACCACGTCTAAACTGCTATTGTTCCTAGGTCCCCCCTTACCAAGATTGGTAGTACCTGTTCAGGTCCCAGCTATGGGCAAATAGTGACCTTCACCCCAAACACTATAAAAGCATAAAAATATATTTTTGTAGTAAAAAAAATACAAGCAATGCATTATATAAAAAAAATTACCAATGATACATATTTATAGTAGAATTAACAACAATATATTTTAAAGTAGAATTGCTAATAAATTTTATAGCAAAATGACCAACAATACATTTTATTGGTAGTTGAAGCCATCAAACCATATTCAAAATATTTAGATTCCAGCATTAAATAATCAACAGAGGTTGATATGCTGCTAAACTAAATCAAACCATCATGAAAAAATTCTTTTATGACATGAATCCATATAATATCTTACAATTTTGTAAAGAAATAAAACTGCATTCCAAAATATAACTTCAACAAAACTACATCATAAAACACACATATCAATGTCTCTAGTAATCATGTCCACATAAACAGGTATATGTACAAAAGCTGAGTATCAGCTATCATGTATTTAGTTGTGAAATCAGAATAACATATTTTTATTATTTCCAAGCTACCAAGAAAATTAAATTCAGACATTAAATGAGCCATAAGGAGTTGATATGCTGTTAAACAAACAATCAATAATAGAACCAATTGAAAATGAATTTACATATCAAACTGCATTCCCCCATTAACTTTTATAAAATTTAATGAAAAAAAAAAAAAAAAATTTCTAAGTTACAGTACCTATTGTATAACTCCGTTAAAAGTTATCATAGTAAAGAGGATTGAATCCTGAAATCACCAAGTTCTTTGTCAATAAGAAAAAAAACATTTGGCAATTTTTAACTTTCATGCCTAGTGTGTTAAAAAGAGTTTTTTCTCTTGACACTGCATTATTTTAACTACCTTCACTCCATTAGCAATGTTTGTTGTTTTAATAAGCAAAGATTAGAATTGTAATAAAACCAAAACATGAAAGTGACTCCATACATTTTCTTTGTTCTTTGAGAATTTATAAAAAAAATATTAAACAGTATTAAATTGTTTATTTACAAGAAAAATTTTATATTTACATTCTAAAAAAATGTGAACCCCAAAAATAAAAATGTGAAGCAACTAATAAAATGCAATGCTTATCATTTATCAATTTACAATGAAATAATTTTTTTTATTCATAAATTTATAAAAAAATGTTTGTCAAACCTAAAGATTTAAATCAGTCATAAACAAAATAACATTTCTTAAAATTTTAGTTTGTTTCATTCTCACTTGCTCACTCACGCACTCTTGTAAAAAAAGGATTAAGTACAAGTTTTCTTGAATTTTGTAAAATTTCAGGGAAACTAATGTTGTTTGCATTTTAAATCATTAGTAATTTTCAAGGAAGATCATAAATGTAATCAACTTTTTCTTTTGAAACAGGAAATGTACATGAGAATGTTTTTTCTAAAAAAAATTTCATCTTCAAATAAATTAGAAATAAACCCAATTCAGCGACATGGGATAATCTCACCATCATCAGTGATAATATCATACCAAGACTTCAATTTTTTAATTATGATAAAATATTTTCTAAAAAATAAAACTTTCCTACCATTTCTAAGGTACATGCTTACACATTTGGTCTTCTGTAGTGAAAGTAGCTGAGATACCTACAACGAAAAATTACCTTGAATCTTTTTAGTAATGCAGCTTGCCTTGTGATTAACCATAGATCATGAGGCCCACGACTCAAACAAGGTTACCCATGTCTAGTTTAAATAAACAGATTATGACAAGTAACTGTAATTATAAATTTTGAAAAAACAATGAATTCTTTCAATGCAGCAATTCATTCATTCATTGATATTTTTTATAAAATTATGAATAAAAACTTGTTTTCATACTTACTTATAAAATGCTAATAAATATTGCTTTGTAAATGGTTCACATATTTTTATGATCTTGTAAATAAACATGGTCAAGAGAGAGAGAAGCTTTTGCAAAGTAATACCAGTGTCAAGGAAAAAAACTGCCCTTTTTTTTACATGTCATTTTTTTTTATTTTTGCAGGTACAAAAGTCAAAGTTTGTATCATTATTATAAAAGCAAAATATGAAGAAATATCTGGAGATTTTGAATGAGTCCTGACAATTTTTATTGATTTACATTAATGTAAAAAAAAAAAAAAAAAATTTGTTAGCCGAGGTATGTGGTGTCAAAATTTTTCTAGTTTTGATTGAACCAAATCATTTTGATTTTTGAAAAAAAAAAAAAAATGACTTGCTTTATCTTCCTTTCTCACAGAGACTGTCAAAGTTGTGCAATATTAAGTTTGACTGGTTGAAAATGGAAGACAGAAAACTACTCTATCCAGAGCTGGATCCTAGCAACATGCAGAGACCACAAATTCAGATTTACTTTTAACAAACTTTCCACTCAGAGTTTATCTTAAAAATTACCATAAAAAAAAAAAAAAAAAAAAATACATATTCTTAATCTGACACATAGCATTCAAAAGGATTTTAGATGGACAAAACAAGGGTACCTCAATACTTTACTTTTTAAAAATCTATAATGTATCCAAGCACTACAAAAACAAGTGTGTGTGTATATATATATATATATATATATATATATATATATATATATATATATATATATATATATGTATGTTTGGGCTACAACATTTCTTTTAAACATGTTTTGTTGAATATGACAGACAAGGAAAATTTGAAAATTTTTTTTTTTTGTGTGTTTCACTAGTATTCTTAAATTTTTTTGTTTGTAAGGGAGTGCAAAGATTGTAGTGTCTATTGTTCCAAGTGCTTTTGGCCACATATTTAGCCATTTTCAAGAGGTTTGTGGCTAATTTCTTTCCATGGTTATCTTTTAAGGTATTGTGTAATGCATACTGTATGATATATATATATATATATATATATATATATATATATATATATATATATATACGACCCTGGAAAAGCTTTTTATGGGCAACATATTGTGTTTTTGTTAGTTAACTAATTGTCAGAATGCTTTTCTATATTGATTTCTCTACTGCTTGGATTCTGTAGCCTACTAACTCACATACACATATATGAGATAACGATATATATTTTTATATATCAACAACAATATGGGTGGAAAAAATGTATGACAAAGTGGAAAAAGTTTTCTTGTGTTGGTGTGACTGCACATATACACGAGTAAGAGATAGTGGAAATTTTAAATTAAATTTTTTTTTTTTATTTTCTAAATGAAATCGGCTTGATTTTTAAATCCTGGCATCCCTCATTTGTGCGCATGTGTAGTCACATCAACATGACAAATTTAGTTTGATGAAGTCCTAAAGGATGAAACACATATATATATATATATATGTGAAAAGTGTATATAAATATAAATAAATATATATATGTATAATTATTTATATATTATATGTGCGGTACTTATTAGAAAGCGCTCACTATCAGAGATAGAGCTAACACATATCCAACCATATATATATATATAAGCATTCTGACAATGAGTTAACTAACAAAATCAAAATATGTTGTCCATAAAAGCTTTTCCAGGGTCATATATATATATATATATATATATATATATATATATATATCATACAGTATGCATTACACAATACCTTAAAAGATAACCATGGAAAGAAATTAGCCACAAACCTCTTGAAAATGGCTAAATATGTGGCCAAAAGCACTTGGAACAATAGACACTACAATTTTTGCACTCCCTGACAAACAAAAAAATTTAAGAATACTAGTGAAACACACAAAAAAAAAAAAAAAATCTCTTCAAATTTTCCTTGTCTGTCATATTCAACAAAACGTGTTTAAAAGAAATGTTGTAGCCCAAACATACATTATATATATTAGTGAGGGGAAAGGCATACACACAACTAAGAAAATACTAACAGTATCACCAATCGAAGAAATTTTTAACTATACATTTTTTTTTTTTACTGGCCTCATATTCTGAATGTGGACTTAACATTAACAATCTTACAGATTAAAAGGTAATAAAAAAAAGTGTCACAAGAGAATGACAGTATCTCATTTGACTATCATCAGAATAAACAATATAGTCAAACACACTTTCTCATATGTAAAAAGACCATCTCTATTGCATAATATAAGAGAAACTGAGGCTTGCATTTTCCATTTGCTTTGCTTTATTATGAAAAAAAAAAATAATGCTGTTAAAATTTTGGAAGATATTCATAATGTGAGGCATGGTAAAATAAATCACAGAATCATTTATGAAAGACTAACGATCAAGGAATGTTCTCAATGCTTGTACTGGGTGTTTGCAAGGCCCATTAACAGCCATTGATGATGTGTTGATGGAATCATTATTTTCCATGAAGGCCCTTAATCTCAGAAGTGGTTCTTCAAAGTTCTGCAATACCTCAACACCCAGAGGTAGAGGCTCATAACAATCGGCTTTAACATCTTCCAGAATCTTCTCAACAGCAGCCTTTATTGCATTGATATCATCATCACTCTCTTGGTACGCATCCTCCAGGCCCGTGAAATCAATATCAGTTGAGTTATTCCGTGATTGTCGGCGCAAGGTCACTAAACCGTCATTGTCAGGGCTTGGTGCCACATTATCGGTACAACATTTCTTCATCATGGCTTTTTTTTTTTTTCCTCTCGTTAGATTCAACCTACAATGAAACAAAAAAATTTTACAGAAATGGATTTGTTAACAGTTTAGAACCCTAAAATGAGATCATTTTAAAAAAAAAAAAACTTCTGCAGCAGGGTATTGCTGTTACATCTGGGCTGGAGCTGCACAACCCACACTTTCCAGCCAAGATAGTGTTCAAAAGTATATACACGGCCTTGTGGGTGATGAATTATTTTCAAACTTACATCCCCTTAATGATAATAATAAACCATAATTATTTAATATCAGATTTTTAAAAAAAATATACACAGACTTTAAACAAGAGCGAGGACTTACCTATAAGGTACTCCTGCAACCAACTCCCAAAGATAATGAGTATGATGATAAACTACATCCAACAGCAAGACTGCTGATCAGGTGGTTTTGAGCAGCATGGAACTACCTCTTAATTGCTGGTGTTCCCAGGTCTACCCTGACCCAGGGTGGTAGTACCTGTTAGGGTCCCAGCCATGGGTAAATAGTTAACCCCCAAACTGGGGTCAAAACATTATGAAAGTGTAAAAATAGGTTTTAATACTAGAAATACTTAGTAAAAAAATTATTACCAGCAATACATTATTACCAGCAATACATTTTTGAAAAAAAAAAAAAAAAATTTTACAAACAATAAAAATTTTACAAACAATAAAAATTGTCAGCATTAAATAGCCCATTGAGGTTGATATGGTGTAAAACAAAATAAACCAAACCAAAGATAAAACATTGCAAGCCTATCATTACTCTGCTTCTATTTCCACGGTAACTGTTCAGCTACATTCCTCAGTTCTACCAGTTCAGACCTTTACAACTAAGACCTGAACATGTTACATACATATAAGAACCTATTTCTGTAACACACTACCTTAAGTGGCTCTTGGGTTTTGAACATTTAGTAAAAAAAAAAAAAAAAATTCTGGTAAATTTTTAAAAATTGCCAATTAGCCAAATCTGTTGGTAGGTTGGTTGTTTTTTTGTTTCACGGCATATCAACCTCAATGGATTATTTAATGCTGACAAGATTTTTAGGATAGGTTCATATGGATACTATACATATTCTTTGTAAAAAAATCAGTTCGTAGATAAGGTTTTATTGATGTATTTTTGTAAAGTGGGTTTTTATCGAATCAAGTGAATTGCTTGTAATTTTTATTTTTTTTTCCAAAAATGTATTGCTGGTATTTTTACTATAAAAATCTATTTTTAAACATTCATAGCATTTTGACCTCATTTTGGGGGTTAACTACTTGCCAATAGCTGGGACCTTAATGGGTGCTACCATCCCAGGTTAGGGTGGACCTGGGAACAACAACAACAATGAAGAGGTGGTTCCGTGCTCTCCCAAAACCTCCCAATCAGATGCCTTGTTGCCGGGTGTAGTTTATCATCATATCCAGGACACAGCCAAATTGAATGATGTCTGCTAGATGTCGATTTTAAAAAGAAAGCAAATAAATTTTTTAATTTATTTAAACCGTACTTTGTTTTCATTGACATGAAGAATTTTGCTCAAGACAATTTGTAAAAATCACAGTAGTCTTATGATAAATCACAAAATATGCTTCCTTCTAAGAAATTGTGGAGACAAATATTAATATAAAAGTAAATATATGAAGCTTTATAATCTTGTATGTCAATGCTAAAAGGAGGAAATATTTAATGAAAATTAAAAGACTCTTAAACAAGTGTACAGTCAAATTGTTTCTTGGCTCATCTTCCATTTACGATTCTGAAACAATTTTTGTAACCCAAATACTGAATTACCTCCCTTACATTGCTTTACCTAGCAGCTTATACTGAAAACAATTTTTTTTTAATCAATTCACCCCTAAGTAAGGCGATAATGCCACTAAGACGCAAGGTGCTACTGGGTTGAAAGAGAATGAAAAGACTTTAGAAGGAACCAGAAAACCAATCCTAAACAGTAAACAAGGGATAAATCACTTCTGTTCAAAAGATCGAAGAGGAATGTGAACAAGACAATAGGCGAACTTATCTACTACTTAACTACTATTATTGAGGTAAAATAAATTAAATAAAATTTCAAAGTTTAGTCGGAGACATTGAAAGTAGTTGAAGTAGACTTTAAGGAACCGGAAACATGATAAACTGGAAGGATTAAAATTGAAAATTTTGCCTTCATCAGCAACTATAGTGCTGCCGAGTGGTGTCGCGAACAAAGGGTATTTCTCAAAAAGGAATTAAGAAACTTGGTTGGGCTCCATTAGTAACTTGAGACTAGTGCCCCCCCCCATTGCACTGATTAATAGGGTCAGGGATGATACAAACTGACACCGGCGTAAAAAATCAATGGAATCAGCCGACATAAAAAAGTGACTTAGTGTTGTGTGCCATAATAAAATAACTGTATGAAGTATTGCCATAGAAGGAAGACAAATATTGCTGGAAGGAAGCTAAAACAGATGCCCAACGACTTAGTGGTTCACTGTGCCATGCAAGGCCGTCTCCAGGCAAATCAAACCCCACAACTAGAAAAATGACTCCCCATTCCAGTGAAAATGATGTAAATTATGGTCATTTTCTTTCTTTCTTTTTACTAATGTCTACCAAATACAAGGCCCAAGAGCCACTCAAGGTAGAGGGCTACCGTGTAGAGATGTGTTAGCATAAGAAAGGACAAGAAGTGAAGTTCTTGGCCCTATTCAGGAAAAATAACAGCTAACTCTAGACTTGAAGAGATCAAAATTGAATTAGTAAAAATAACATTTCACTATTTTAGTCAGAGACGTTAGAGAAGTAGTATGTAAGTAAACTTTGGAAGGGACCGGAAACCCAATCCTATACAGCAAACAAGTGATAAACCTCTACTCCTGTTCAAAAGACTGGGGAGGGGTATGAACCGGACGATAAAAATGATATGAATTAATTTTAGCGTGCAATTTTTTTTTTTTTTACTCATACACTCCTTGATTTAAAGCTCCCCTCCCCCAAAATACTCACACACAATCACTTTGGTGATGGCCCTGTACGTCATCAGATATTCTTTATTGAAAATAACTTTATTTTAACTTTCAAAAATTTAATTTCACTCCTAATGTTGGACAAGTGGCAATGTGAACAGAAATAATCATTTTTTTTTTCTTTTGCTATTATTTAATTTTTCTACACTTATCATAACCCATCTCATCCCTGGCTATGATCTTTAAATAATCAAATGGCCAATGATGGTGAAGTAAGGGCAGAATTGATCATGCGCATCAGGTCATAAGGCAGACGGATGTAATAGTAAAAAAATGACCTTTCTTTTTTTTCTTTTCTTTTTCATATAAGTACTCCAAATCATGGATATTGAAAAAAAATTGTTCCTTATAAAATTTTGACATGTAAATTCATTTTTTAAATATTGATCCCCTCCTACGAAAGGTAAAACAAAATAAACTCATCTGTAAGTTAAACAAAATTGAAATTCATAATTTGGACTTTTTTTTATCATTACAGAAGACGAATGTCAAAAGAAAATTTATTTTCTTAAATTTTAAGAATCATTTTTTTTTTTTAAATTTATTTTTTACAGTTTATCAACCCTTTGTGAGTTATTTAAAAATTAAAGCCGAAACACATTTTGGATTGTAAGATTTTTTTGAGAGTGACTATATTGCATTAAATTTTGGAGATAATGAGTTTTTTTCCTTTCCAGATACAAAAGTGAAAGTCATAGCCGGGGGCGGGGTACATGTGGATTCATTCTTTTCATAACATTTCCATGTTTATTTGCGCGTACGTTTAAAAATCACGTCGCGTGAGCATTTTTTTGTGAGGGATCAATTTAAACACAATGAATTTACAGAGAAACTGGACCCAACCTATTTTAATGTCTTTATTTTTTTTTAAATATTCATAATCTGCAGGTGCTTAGCTTCCTTAGTAGATGAAAAAAATAATGATTATTTCTAGTCGCAGTGCCTAAATGTCCTAGATAATATGAAATTAAAGATAAGGACTCAAGAAAAATACAAATTAATTAAATTAATAATACCTCAATAAATTCATATGGTCATTTTTATTTTAAGAAAATAAACGCTCATCATTGAGTTTTGTATGTTTTTATTAAGTAGCCAACAAATGACCAAGATCCTTAGGAATCATAAGGATCTCATATTGGTCATTTGTTGATAGAATATTATATGCTACTTAATAAAAAGTTAAAAACATACATAACTCAATGATGAGCGTTTATTTTCTTAAAATAAAAATGACCATATGAATTTGAGGTATTTAAATTTAATTAATTTGTAAAAATAAACAAACTCAAATTAATCAAAGCTTCCGATTTTAAGAATAAAGATACTTAAAAAAAACTCATAAAATGTTATTAATTACACCGATTAAAACAATTGACCACTAAAGCAATAAAAATAGCCTAAAAAAAAATTAAAAAAAAGAGATTTCTTCTAGTTTTTAAAAACAAAAAGTGTGGAAACAACAATAAAACTGTCAGCTGTCATTCTTTAAAAATCCTTTTTTTTTTAATGAAACTAACAACCTGTAGATGTAAAAAGACTTAAGACGTGCCAAATTGTTTTACAAAAAAAAGAAATAATAACTAGAGTTTATTTCTTTTTTAAATAATTCCGGATTTGTAAGATGACAAGGGAAAACCCCAAATGAAGAAGAGGAAAATACAAAGGAAGTTATATCACTTTATCATTTATTTGGGGATGCATGTATATGGGCAACCCCACATAAAAAAATAAAATTGTGTCACCCTGCCTTAGTGGGGGAGGCTAGGTAAAAATTTTGGGATAATCATAGAAAATAGAGTTATTTTTCGTTATCAGTAACAATTTTCAAGTTCAGTTACCTTGGATTTTTTTACTAGTTTAAAAAAATGAGTTGAAATGAGACAACAGAGAAAAAAATCTAAGTCATTTTTTAAGCTTTACTGAATCCATTTATTTTTTAAGGAAATGAGTATTTATTTAGAAAGTTAGGGTGCGATATTTATATTCACTGTCAGTCAATTCAAACAAAATAAAATTCTAAGCGCTTACCTAGCAAAATAATTTGTAGTAGTAATTTCCTGGTTTTGAATTCCGAAGTGTTTGTTGAGAAGACGACGAGAGAGCAAACAAGGGAGATAATTCTGCTGCTTCTTTTTTTCTTTACCAAATAAATTGTAATTATGTTTCAATCTCAAAAGTGTTAGAATTTAATCTTCTCGTTCCACAGTTGACACAGCATTTTTTTTTTTTGCTTTCTTGCAGTAATTTCAAATATTTGTAAAATCTGAAAAGCCTTAAACGCTTGTTCCACAAAATAAAAACTAAGTTTGAAAACAGATATTTTACGACGTACGTGTACGTAAAGCAAACTGAATGAAAAAATGTAAAAATAAAAATAGAATTATAGTTGAACGCCTTATCGTGAAATGATAAGCAAGCTGAAATTGTAGATCATTAGAGGTGAATTCATTTCTCACTGTGTCTTATACTTGTTCGAAAGTTCAGCTATGCTTATTAAATAATATGAAAAATAATTGATCTAACTTTAGTTTAAAATAAAAACGCATAATTATTTCTTTGCATAAAGTAATGCTGATTGTGTTTAAATTCGAGAGATAAAAATTCAAATACGAATTTTATTTAAAAAGAAAGAAAGAAAAACTTTAATATCAGACTCTGAGTTTTTAAATTTTTTCTTTCTTTTTAAATAAAATTTAACTTAAGAGAGTTTTCCCCTTTTTTAGCGGTGGGTCCATATTTTTTTTAAAGTTATATTTTTTATCTTTTTATTCTATTATTTAACATTTTAAAAGTATCTTAATTTAATTTTTCGGTAATAGGAGATCATTTTTTTACTTTATATAGATTTTGTTTGTTTTGGTTTTTATTCTTCGTATCCTTTTTTCACAAGTCTTTCAACTGCATCATCTATAGTTGGTGTTGATGTGGTGGAGTTCAGGGGCCACAACCTCACAACACTAGGTGTTATTGATGTTTGTTTTCTGTAGCAAGTAGTTTTTTTTACAGGGTAATTCTACATGTATAACCGGTTTCGAATTCAGTGTTATCATTCTCCTAAACTGGTTGCCAAGCAAGGCCAGATAGCCTATAGTTTACTCTTCTATTTAATTTAAGTAACACATGGCTAGGGGAGTGGAGAAATGGATTCATACCTTTCACAAGGGTGTATGAAAATGAACGCAATGACTTCGGTTGGGATTTGAAATGAGCATGCCGATCAGACATGTTTTACTTTTATTCAGTTTTAGTCTGACTCTTTGAAAGAAAAAAAAAATAAATAAATGAAATAAACGGAAGTGGAAATCTCCGAACATATGAAGAAAAAAAAGTCCCTAAATAATATTCTTGCTTTCCAAACGTTAAAGAGTGTTACAGTAAATATAGTAAGTAAAACAATGTGCTTTTAAAACTGTATCATTTTTTTTTCCAAATACATTGTTTTTAAATAATTATAATTCTTAGAAGTGTTACATTTTTTATGGAATTACACTAAAAAACGTGATAACAAAATAATTCGATACGACTTGTTAGTTTCACACGATTCATCCGTACAAAAACTATGCAAGCATTTTTTAGCTTTATTTTTAAACCCGGTAACTAAGGCTATGTTGCACTTTTTCACGATTTTAAATTATTTTTAATTTTATTCAAACAATTAAGAATTTGACATTTTATGGGTTTAATTCTTATCTATGAACATAAACAATTATCATTTTTTAATTTTAAATAATAACTAAGAATTTAAAGTTTTTGCTGTTCATTTTTTTAGCTGAAGCTAATTTTTTATTTTATTTATTAATTTCACAATTATTTTTATTTTATCCAATAACCGTTTTGAGTTGTTTTATTTTTTTTTCATTTTCAAAATTCACATATCACATTTTATAATTAATGCTTTTATTTCATTATGGTTAGAATACCTGGACCATGTGCACCATTGAAAATTGTAGCTCAAAATAATTCCATAGATTTAAAAATTAAGCATTTCATTTATTTTTTAACCAATAAGTATAAATTTATTCACGGGAATTAGATAACGCAGGATATTCTTTCAATAATAAGAATAAGATGGTTAAAATTAATTAAAATTGCTAACGTTGAAATAAATTTTCAAAAATGTGATTTGAATTTTGTTTTTGTAGTTGGCTTTTTTTAGTTTTGTTGGTCATGCAAGCGACGTAGACGTCGGCGAGGCATTGAAAAATAATTTAACGCAAATGAAAAAGTGCAATATCGCCGAACTATAAACAGATACTTGTGGACTTAAAAATTAACAGAGAAACTGTACTAATTTTCTCTTCAAAATTACTTTTTTAAGACTTAAAAAAACATAACTTTTTTTAGCCAACAATGATCTGATCGTTACCAATAGCAGGGATTAGCTTTTAATTTTAGCTTCAGAACAAAGAAATACTTTTCTCTAGAAATGGAAAAATCATTTTCGTATTATTTTACAAATGAAGAACACCGTCCTTTTCAATACAAAATTTTCTCACAATAGAAATCTTGAGTTTATTGTCATTTTTCTTACCGTTTATTTTCGCATAACATTGAATTATCTCCCTTTTATTTCTTGAACGAATTTCATATTCTGAAACCTCGTCTTGTGCCTTTGAAAAGGCATGCATCGGAAATTAAACAAAAAAATAGTGTCTGAAATTAAATTTAACTATTTTTCCATAAGTAAAATTTAGATTTTAATATCCTTGGAGAAAAATCCAAGGATATACATTCAATATGGGATGTTAAGGTTAAAAGTAAAACTCACACAAATATAGGAACCCGGAAATAATGTCATTGTTTTCGATTTTGGAATGCAATTTTCCTTCATAATAAGATATAGGTTTAAATGATTAAAATATTTCTAGCCTGGTAGAACCGCTTTTGGTTTTGCAACTATAATTTTTGGTGTGTATATTTTTTTGTTTTGTTTCTAATGCATGATTTTTCAAATTGAAATGCGGGCTCAAAACACGAGACCAGTTTAAGCAATGTAAGGGAAGCAATTCAGTGTTTGCTATATGAAAAGTTTTTTTAAGTGATGAAATCAACACTATCCAAGATCTTATTCAAAGGTGATGCAAAGACAAACTTCAAGAGCATTTTTATCTTTCTAGAGGGATCAATAAATTTTGGCTATTGTTCCAGTTCCACAAAATCAGGAATTGTTTTGTTTGAAGACGATTTCCTGTTCCAGAGTAGTGGCTTATAGAAAATAAAAATTCTTCATGGTTGAGTTTAGCCTAAAATAGAGGCACTCAAAAATTGACTTAGTGGAGATCTTAAAAATGAATCTGTTATCTGTGTCTCCTCCCTTTAAATCCTGCCAGAGAGTGCATTTTTCTTTAATAAGAATTCTTGAATGTTCCAGCCACTAGATGAAATAAAATAGTTTTACTACAATATATATATATACACACATACAGGACTGAGTTTATCCTAAAATAGAGGCATTCAAAAATTGGCTTGGTGGACCCCTTAAAAATGAGGGCTCAATGGCAATTTTTTTTTTTTTTTAAATTTGTAATTTTTTTTTTTTTTTTTTTGTAAAAAGTAATATGTTTTTGTATGTGTATATATTTTGTTTGTTTGTTTATTATTGAGTTATTATTATTACCCACCCACCTGTGTAAAATAAGATGCACTGCTCCACTATCGTTATAGTACGGTATATATATATATATATATATATAAAACCACACCTCAAACACACTTTATTATATCACCAACCTTTATAAAATCCATCCGTAAAGAGTTTAGGATATGTCTACCTACTACCACAGCCAGTATATTCTTTTCTTCTCTCACAAAATATCCCAAAATAATCATGCAGAGAACCACCAAACATAAATATGAATACCTACTAGATACACACACACATTACAATCCCACACAGACAAAATAGAATTATGAAACACTTACACACATGAATTATACACACAAATGCTGCTTGACAAGTCTAATGAGTGTGAAGTTTGCTAAACCAATTAAAACTTGTATCACTAAACCATTAATATCACCCAAAAGAAATTTTTACAATCTAAAAATATTTTCTGGCTTTAAATAACCTGCAAAGGGTTGATAAACTATAAAAAACAAATCAATCGGAATTAATGAAAAACAAACACCAAAATCAAAATACCAGCATTTTTTTCTTCCCCACATTCTCTGAAGCTTTAAAAAAGCAAAACCTGTTAAGTTCATAAAGGTTTCCTGTTTGTTCCTTATCCTATATTATATATATATATATATATATATATATATATATATATATATATATATAAAGTTTACAATACTTATCTAAACCAACTAAAATTTTTGTGATGTTAATACCTCTTAAATAAAAATTTTTATCTGGCCCTGAGTAGCATTAATATTGTGTAACAGTTGGTTTAGATAAGTATTGTAAACTTTTATTTATTGATAATTATTACTAGGTCTGTCATTGAGTGCTTTTATTGACAAAATTCTGCTAACCTTGACATATATTAAATTATATAATTTTACATATATCAATAAGTGTTACATATAAACACACACACACACACACACACACATATATATATAAAAGTGGACATTGAAGTCAACAGCCAGAGGTGACAGTCTGTTTCATGCTAGACACAATCGTCAGGCCATCAACGATTGCATTTAGCATGAAACAGATTGTTGTCGCTGGGTGTCGACTTCAATGTTCACTTTTATATTTACATAGATTCTATGCCTTATATTGAGCACTTTAATCCATAATTATACTATACCTTAAAACTATATTTTATACTATATATATTCACACACAAACACACATATGTATACATATATGCATACACACACACACACACACACATGTGTGTGTGTGTATATATATATATATATATATATATATATATAAAATGTTATATCAAATCTGTAAGTGGTAAGGATAATCCAAGCAGGTCTATTTAATATGACATATTAAAAAGATAGATCCATGAAAAGAGCTCAACATATTTATATACAGAGCAATATGATATACAAGGAAAAAACATATCACATCATCGAAGAATTTGATAATAAATTTATAAATTTATTTCACCAGATATGTTCTTAATGTCTGCCTCATCAGACCATTTATCCATACAATATATTAAAAATTAATTCAAATTAAATCACAGGAAAACAAGAAGTAAATGTTTAAATTACTTGACCTAGAAAAATGTTTCTGTGGATTTACATTATTGAAGAGAGGCATAGGGAAAGAAAAAATGAATTTAAGTTTTTTATATTATTAATTTTTCACTATTTTATATATATATATATATATATATATATAATATATATGATGACGACTTATTACATTGCTGTAAATTAGATGACGACATAAAATTTAATTTAATTTCAATGTATTTCACTAGTAGTCACTTGTACTTCCCCCCTCTTACCCCTGCTCATTGTGCTGACACCTTGCTTCTCCTTCTTCCCCCCCCTACTATTTTCAATTTTTCGAGCTGCCAAACCTTCGTAATCACCATTAGACTCATCCAACTCTTTCTGAATCAACGTTTGTTTCTTTTTCCTTTTTTCAATTTTTATCTTTATAAGAGATATATATATATATATATACATATATATATATATATATATATATATATAAATAGAAAAACAGACCTTCTTTTGACAAACCCACCTAATCAAAAGATTGTTCTACTCGCCAGCTCCATCACAACAACAATTAAAAAGAATTTATATAAACTCAACATAAAATTTTTTAGAACTACAACTAAAACAATGGAAGACTTAATACAGAACAGAATAGTATGCTAAAACTTGGAGGTATTTACTCTATCACCTGTAATAATGACCACAAGCAATACATAGGAGAAACCTCAAGGAATTTAAATAAAAATATTATGTGAACACGAAAGAGGTCTTTTACAAAATGCTAAATGCATTAATTGCTCAATGTAATGAGTCTGGCCATAATTTATCTTTTTAATCTACCCCAAGCAAGGCGATAATGCCACTAAGATTCAAATGGTTACTGGAAGCAAAAGAGAATGAAAAGAATTTAGCAGGAACCGGAAATCCAATTCTAATCAGGAAATGAGGAATAAGCCTCTACTCCTCTTCAAAATCTGAATATATTCATGAAATAAACTATAATCAAAATGGATTTTTAAGGATTGACTTTACTTATATTGTCATCAACAGACTGTTTCACTGTATCACAGCTCTTCAGTGTGGCTAGTGCAATTGCTTCAAGCCAGGATCAAAACCCAACCAATTTGACATCAGTCAAAGATCCTACCACTAGGTTATCATTGCACAGCAGAGAGGAAGGGAAATTTGAACATTTTTCTATGTGAAATACACCAGTGGCCTGGAGAACTCAATTTGTTCTTGAACAGTAATGCATTAATAGCAGTAGGAGCCACTGTTTTTAAAACCCACTTTCTCTTGAGGGCTCAACCGGATTTCCCAAGAGCATATATATTGTCATCCACAGACAGACTGTTTCACTGTATTACAGCTCTTCAGTGTGGCTAGACATCCGATTACTTCAAGCCAGGTTCAAAACCTGACTGATTTGACATCAGTCACAGATCCTACTCCTAGGCTATCATTGCATAGCAGAGAGGAAGGGAAATTTTAATGTTTTTCTATGCAAAATACGCCAGTGGCCTGGAGAACTCAATTCATACTTGAAGAGTAAGGCATTAATAGCATTAGGAGCAGCTGTTTTTATAGGAGTAAATAGGTTTGTCTATCATCCAGTTCATATTCCTCTCTAGTCTTGAACAAGAGTAGAGGTTTATCCCCTGTTTTCTGTTTAGGATTGGGTTTCCAGTGCATTTGAAAGCCTTTTTCATTCTCTTTCACTCCCAGTAGCCCATTACATCTTAGTGGCATTATCATCTTGCGTGGAGTAAATTGATTAAAATATATATTTAGTACCCCACTAAATTATGAAATCTATAATGGAAATTAACAGTAGAAGAAATTGTATCTGTACAAAACTTTTTCAACACCGACAAGAGCAAACCACCTAACTTATTTACCATGAAGTGAATCTGAACTTGCTATCACTTTACCGAGTAGCTGTCATACAAAGAGGATTTACAGGTATTGAGACTGTTATAAGAACACAAAGTGGAGTTAGGAATCTGGGTTCAAATCCTGGACTCTGTCACATTCACTTTTACACAAATGCCCTTAGGAAAGGCATGAATCCATCTCTTCTCCCCTCAGCTATGGATTAAATAACAAGGTAAACTGAACTCTCTAGCCCTGTCTGAGAAAAAGAAAACTTTGAATTTCAAACCATAGAGAAAGCAATGGGGAACCATTCCAATATCTTTCTCAAGAAGTTCTGACAATTCACAGATAAAGCAGAACCTGTAGTGTGTCATGCTTGTCTACATCATGAATGGACAGATCATTATAAAAAAAGAATGTTATACAAAGATATTTAGCAAATAAATACACTCTCGTTAAGTTATTCTTTCTCTATCAAATCAATTGAAATCTTGAAACTTTTTATATATTTTCAGATTTTTAGACATGGGTGTCCATGGTCTTTGGCAACTGCTAAAGCCATCTGGCCGGCCAGTTACTCTGGAAAATTTGGAAGGCAAGGTTCTTGCCATTGGTATCCTTTTTTTTTTTTTTTTATATATATATATATATATATATATATATATATAATTATTTATTTTAAAAATTCCAACATAAATATGTTATAAAATCACTACAAAAATAACCATTTTGTTTCAACATCAACACTTGATAAGACACCAAAGGGGTTGAAACAAAATGGTTATTTTTGTAGTGATTTTATAACATATTTATGTTAGAATTATTTAAATGAATATATCTGCTCTATTCTGTAATGAGCACTCTTTTAAGAATAGTAATTGTTGGTTATTGGAATTCATTCCGTATACACCAATTATATACTTGGGTGTATGTATATATATATATATATATATATATATATATATATATATATATATATAGGGTGTTCCAAAATATATATACACATTTTATTAGACTATAAATCAGGTACGATTTTTGTTTTACATTTGAAAATTGGCCTTAGAAATGGATAATAAAGAATTTACACTGTTTTTTTTTTTATATTTTTAATCATTTTACTCTAAGCATGGAGTTAACTGAGTGTGAAAAGAATATAAGAAAAAAAAATAAACATTATTAAGAAGAGAGAACAACCAAAGAACAGGAACTAAAAAGACAGAAGATAAAGATTTACATTGCATTTAAATTTTCGAAACACAAATTTGACTGGAAAGCAAGAAGCTAGAAGAGAGTTACACAAACGAAAAGTGTGAGAGAAGAAATTGTTAGCATAGAACTTACAGTTACATCCAGCCAATTCAACTGTAAAATGACGAGACTTTACTGCAAATCTAGTACTGCGGTTAAATTCATTAAGTCTTCGTACCATACAGGAAAGTAATATTTACTTTAAAAAAATACAAAAATGTGGCACAAGGCCAAAATGAGGGATAAAGGAAGGCTGGTCTTCAATCTGTCTTATCTTAAACTTAGTGAGCCACAATTACCAACTCAAACATACCACAGTATTCTTTATACCAAAACAACACATTCTTACTTTTCATGCTTATTACAACCACCATAATACCTCAAAGTCTCTATGTAATTCTAACTAGTTCCCATATATACAATTTGTCTGTGGGGAATGAAAATAACAACTATACATACAGGAAAGTTCATCAGAACAATTACCATAAAAGTATTTATAGAAGAAGCACAGGGAATCTATGTTATAGCAGTGGGAAAGTGATTGATGCTGAGATGCCAGGTCAGGAACAATAACATTGCAGATTCTTCTTTGGATTTTATCATTTTTATTCATAATTTCTAATTTGTGCATTTTATTAATGGCTGTAGATTAAGTCTGGGTGGTCATGGAGAAAAGCCATTAAAATTAAGATGAAAGAAATACTAATCTTACTTATTATAAAATGCAGATTGTGTGTGTGTGTGTGTGTCTGTACATTTATATATTGGATCGGATTTCCTACATTTTTCAACCGATTTCAACAAAACTTCACAGAACTATGTAAAATTACCTTGCGGTGGTTCTGACAGCACCAAAAATTGGAAAAACACAATTGTTTTTGCATGAAATCAATTTGAAAACACGATTCTGTCACAAGAATGAAAGGGGGACACCTCATATCGAGTTATACTTATAAAACCCAGGTTGTTTGTGTGTGTGTGTGTTCGTTTATATATGGGATCGGATTTCCTACATTTTTCAACAAAAGTTCCCCTTTTTTTGGGGCAGGTAGTGTTTCTTATTGTCTGGCACACTTTTTTCTTTATTTTTACATTCAGAATGCTTTAAAAATTCCATTTACAAGACAATTGTTTATAATAAAATTCTATTCAATCGATAGTCTCATAACGATTGAAAGCAATGTTTTTGTTTGAGTTTGGGTTTGACCAATTCATAAAAAAACAAACTAATTAAGACATGCGTGTCCTTTAACCTTAAACAATAATCTGTGTCAATTTTATTTTTCAGTCTTTATGATGGTCGATACTTGATCTATCTCTTACTGTTACATCCCTGGGCAACACCGGGCTCTACTGCTAGTCAAAAATAATGATTAACAAGGTTTCATCTAATTTCTGCCTGAATTTCTGGAATGAGGACTTATCATTATTTACATGTGAACTGTTGTCCTTATCTTTGTTGTTATAACAACATTTTAACCATTGTTCCTTCCAGCCTTCATTGGGTACTTGTCAATTCAGAAGATATGTGGTTCATATAACATCAGGACACTATCTCAAAGCAGTCAATCCTAAGACAGAGGAAAACATGACCAAGAACTGTGTATTTAATTCCTCATGGTTGTGTCAAAGAATATGAAGGTGAAAGTAGCTGTCCCCTAAAAGTAAGTCTGGAGGAACATCAAAAAGTCATAATTAGGGATGAGACAATGAAATCAGGCATGGCTGATCATATGGCAGGAAAGGGATAGTCATCAACTCCTGTGGAACGAAGTAAAAATAACAGAAGAACATTGGAGAATTAGATGTTTGAAAGAATTAGTGTCTATGCTAGGTCATGAAAATCTCCTCAGTTGGCCTTGCATAGAAATACATACAGTATGGGAGCCATTAATAAAAATGGTTTCAACAGCAGCTACAGTTGAAAAGCTTTGGTGAGTGTGTATGAGTATGACTAACAGCAGCTACTAAAATGACATGAGTTCACAGAACCACTTTTTAAATTCCCTTGGCCTTAAAAACAAAAAAAAAAAATCTGGGGATTATTATTTACATTATTCAGACTATTGTCCTCATCTTTGTCGCCATATTTATTACAACATTTTGACCGTTGTACACTCCGGCCTTCTTCAGGTGGTTGGAATGCCAAACTTAACCCTTTATTTCGCTCACTGGGGTAGACTGTTCTAGTTCCACATGCCATGTTTAATGGATGTCAGTTATCTGTTATCTCCTGTTAATTTCCCTCTGAAAGTTCTCCACTGCCTTAATCAGGTATTGAACTCACGCTCTTTGTGTCCTGTCACTGGATCTAACCAATGCCTTTATCCACTGTACCATGTGTCCTTGAGGACACAGTCTACCCCAGTGAGTGAAATTAAGGGTTAAGTTTGACATTCCAACCAGCTGAAGAAGGCCTGACCATACAACGGTTGAAATGTTGTAATAAATATGGCGACAAAGATGAGGACAATAGTCCGAATAATGTAAATAATGTACATCATAATACCTCATCTCAGAAATATAGACAAATCTGGGGATGTTAAAAAAAAAAACATTTTTTATTTTCATACACCAAAAAATTGGTATGTATAAGAAGAGAGGAGAGAACACATTGATAAAAATTTGAACGTCACTAGACAGAGGTATTATTATTCTGTTTGGAAGTCTGCTTTTCTCAGTTATTATAGTCACAAGACACCTGAAGAAGGCTTGCAAATACAACAGCCGAAATGTGCCTATAACAACCAAGATGAGGATACAAGTTTGACTAGATCATTTTTAATGATATATCCAGCATGTTTCAAATTTCTAATGTATCACATTTAACTTTAGTGGCTACTTGGAAAAAACATATTTCCATTTATTTATACAAATGATAGAGAATTCACAATTGTTTGTAACATTTGCACAATGATTAAGACAAATGGAAAACTAACTTTATTCATGGAAATTCTGAGATGATTCATTATCTCAAATTCAAAGACCTATGAAAAGACTTCCGTACATCTGGTTTTATTTGGTGTTTGGCTGGACTACAGTCATCACTTCGCAGTGGGCCACATAAGTTTTGCAGCCAATACCCCAAATCGCATTGTCGCAATTTCTCACTGAAAAACGAAAGTCACTATATGGGAGGTTTGTGCCTCATAATAAATGACACAACACCTGAGCTCTAAGTTTTTTTCCTCTTGTTCCAAGTCAGAAAAACTTTAAAAATAAGAAAATGATATGGAAAAGAGGATCTGTTTGGCACTGTTTTTAAAACTGAGAAGGGATAAAACAAAATATACCAGTTTTGTTTTGTCATTTAACCCTCCATTAGTACTGTGCAGTGTTTGAATATCTCACAAAAATGTTTTTTCCTTAAAATTTAACAAGTGGTATGTCAATTTTTCATGATGTGTCAAATAGCTTTCTAAATACGACTGTCAAGTAAGAACATTCTGGCCTTAGTCAAAATATTTGCAGAAATTATGTTTTATTTGTTCCTTGAAAATAAAATGAAATCTATTTTTACATATTTCCTTTTTTGAAACTTGCCAATTCATTTTTTTAATACTGGCCTTTTCATTTGATTTTTCAAAATAAAAACTTTTTATCATTTTGGTTTTCCAATAAAAACTAGAAAGAATACCCAAGACAATATATAACAAGAAAATAAAGAACTAAATGATATACCAATAATATTTTAAATGGAGTGTTTGAAAACGGTACAACTCTAATGTGACAATGCCCCACAATACTAATGACAAGTTAAAAGATCTTACAGCTAGCATTTTAACCTGGCAGCAAATAGACGCATCATAAAGATGGCATAAAACAATTTTGGGTTAATAGTTGCACATCCTGATTTCATGAAATATGCATAATTTCTTTTATTAGCAATTTTGAATTTTGACCAGTAATCAAGTTTTTATGCCTGAGTTTAATAAATAGAAGTGGAGGACATTTTGATTTAATTATCCCTCTTCACTCAATATGAGGTGCTATTATCATCTGCTGATAAAACAGAATGTTTTGCTTGTAAATCCTCTTCCATTTCTACTCTTGACTCATCTGGGGCATCTTAACAACATCTCTATTGTATGATATGCATATAATTCCATCCATTGTTTCTGTTATCTAAACTGGATCCCTGCAAAGCATGTTGCCTTGATGGTATCCCATCAATAGTTCTTGGGGGGGAAAAGTTGTCCTGGTCTCTCTCAACTGTACAATAAATACCCGCTTGTTTCTTGCTTTCCTACTTGTTAGCAATCTTCTTCTGTAGCTCCAGTCTTTAAGAACTTGGAAGAACGCAACTATCAGCCTATTGGTCTTCTAACTCTTTTTGACAAAGTTAGAGACTAAAGGAGGCACAGTGGAGTAATGGATAGCGGCTCGGATTGAAGTATCAGGGAGACGAGTACAAATTCCAGTTGAACTCGATACATTCACTTATGTGCTAATACCCTTGGGATAGGTATGAATCCTCCTCTTCTCCCCACCAGCTATGGGTAAGTAGCAGGACAAACTGGATTCTATAGACTTGGATGGCAACTGGTCTACTGCAGAAAGAAATGTAAACCTACTGTGGGGAAAAAATATGCCTCATCCGTCATGATTGCCTAAGCGTGTATCATGTATGGCACATAACTGACTGACTAGAGACACTTACGAACTTTGAATTGGTTAAGCATCTCACCTCGCAGGATCTTCTTTCAGACAAGCAACATGACTTTTGCGTCTCTGTCAATTGCTGATGTGGTTTAGATAAAAGTGGTGTTGCTTTGGATATCTCGAAGACATTTGACAGGGTTTGAAATACTGGTCTTCACAAGTTGAAAAATTATGTTATTTCTGGAGAAATTTTTGATTTGATTTCTTCTTTTAAATCAGATCACAAAATGAAGGTTGTCTTGAATGGCCACTCTTCTAGATCTTGTTGCATTAATGTGGGTAAAGGGCTCTGTCCTCGGACCTATTTTGTTCCTAATTTTCATCTACAACCTTCCCAGTGTCATCAGTTTTTAACTCGGTGTCTATGCTGATGGCGCAACTATTTGCTCTTTCTTGATGGTAAGTCTGATCGTTTGAATATGCTCAATATTGGATGATGATCTCAAAAATTACCTATAATCTGTTTTTAACTGGGGAAAGATATCGTTTGTTAATTTTAATATCTCCAAAATGAAACTGCAGTTTTAATTTTAGAGAACCTTTCTTGATTTCCATCAGCATGGCTGATGCTAACCTCCTGGAAAGTAATTCATTATGCCTTCTCAGCCTAACACTTTTAGCTGACATGAAGTTTAAAGATTATATTGAATCAATTGCTAGGTCTGCTGCTAGGAAAGTTAGTTTATTGTGTCGCCTGAATTTATCTAATATATTTATCTACAATTCATCCATGCATGGAATATTGCTGTCACATCTGGTGCTTCTGCTATGTATTTAAAGATTGTTGATAAAATTGAAAGAAGAATCTGCAACGTTACTGAGCTGGTATCTCAGCTTCAGTTACCTTCCCACTGTCATACTTTTCTTTCCCTGTGCCTTTTCTATAAATACTTTCATGCTAATTGTTCTGATGAACTTTCCTCTATGGTACCTAGAGTATTAATTTAAATGCAGTACTAGATTGGCAGCTAGGTTTCATCATTTTATAGTTGAAATGGCTAGATAAAACCATAAGTTCTGTGCTAATAGTTTCTTTTCTAGCACTTCTTGTGTGTGGAACTCTCTTCCAGACTCTTGTTTTCCAATCAACTTTGATTTTCAAAAATTTAAATGCAACCTCAATTATTATTACTTGTTTTAATTCCTGTCCTTTTATTGTTCTCTCTCCTTATTGTTTTTCTTTTTCTCTTATGTAACTCCTTACATCTTAGTGGCTTTATTGCCTTGCTTAGAGTGAAATGATTACAAAAATAAACTAGTAGAATTCTTGAATACTGTATAAAATAACATATTAAATCTTTGTTTAATTTTACATTATCTTTCCTTTTTTCTTTGAGTTGCTTCTGTCACACTAATGTCAGTAGTTGCTTAAATGATTGGTTAGATTTTTTATACTTGGGCCTCATAAATAGAAAAAGAAAAACGTTTTAATGTAATTAAACTTGTAGAATTTTTGAATATAGCATAGAACAGGTTTGGCCAGACTTGCTTAATTCAAAAGCCACCTACAATAACATTTAGATGTTTGAGAGCCACAAGACATGAACAAAATTTACACCTTTTATTCATACCCAGTAAAGTTTTTCTTATTTAACTTTTATATTAACTGTGATGAAAAAAGGAACCAACATATTTCCACTAGCCGCATATTAAAAGTTGAAGAGCCACATGTGGCCCATGAACTGTGGTTTGGCTACCCCTGGTATAGAGTAGCGTATTTAGTAACTCTTTTTGTTTACTTACATTAATTACATACAAACTATTGTTGTCATCACAATGTTTTGGTCATTGTGTTCCTCAGCCTTCATCAGGTGTATATTGATACAGGGAATTTCAAGTATATAACATTGTGATAACAACAACAGAGATGAGGACAATAGTTCACATGTAAATAATGATAACTCCTCATCCCAGAAATTAAGACAAATTCTTTTTTTTTTTCTTTTTTTTTTTAGTTGCTTAAGCCTCACTGACATCAGTAGTGGAGTCACTTAAGATTTTGTCAAATTTGAGGGCAGTTCTAAACAAGTTGCTTATTGCAGAAAATGTATGCTTTAAACAAATTTAATGGAGTTTTGAATTTTCAGCTATTGAATGAAAATATATTTTGTCTTATATCTGAGATTTATTTTTACTTAGGCTTACAGCCATATCTGTAGAACAATCACGCCGGTAAGGGCTGTTTGTTGTATTGTTATTCTACAATATCATGTTGAAACACTAGTTCCTGTACAATCACCAAAGTTAAGCAATGTCAAGCCTGGTCAGTATCTAGATGGGTGACTGCTTTAGAATGCAAGATTTTGTAAGTTTGGATGTGCGAATGGTTTAAATCTTAATGGGAGATCCGAGTTCCAATTCCAGTTGGGTTCATTATATTTACTTACATGCAAATACTATTGAGAAATGTATGAATCCACCTCAGCTCCCCCATCTATGGGTTAATTAGTAAGACTTGTATCACTAAATCATTGTTGTCTCCTCCCAAAAAACATTCTTACAATCTAAAAAAATATATTCTGGTTTTAAATAATCTGGGAAGGGCTGATAAGCAACAGAAAACAAATCAATCAAAAAATTATTCTTATTTGCTGCTAAGTGAAAAAAAAATGCTAAGTGAATAACATTTAACCCTTTAGCATTCAACCCACTCAAATACACCACATAAATATTGTCTCTCAATGGTTTACCTGCTGCAACCCACTCCATGTATACTCAGCCATAACATAACAACATCATAAATAATGCAGCAAGTTTTACAGACAGTGAAACTTTGACCACAAGCAGTGAGACTTTGAGAGCCAATAATTACAGAGCAGGTTTGAGTGTGTTGATTGCTAAAGGGTTAAATGTAGTAAACTCATAATTTTTGTCAAGGATTGTAGCAGCTAAATCTTCATGAGGAAAGTTTTTGCATATAGATAATTAAAAAAAAAAAACTCATTCATGTTCATCTTGTAAAAACCTTGACTGCATTGAAGATGTCAGTGTATGGCTTCATCAGGCATCCAAAGGAATGAGAGATCGCTTTGGCAACCCTGTGCCAAATGCCCATCTTGTTGTTCTCTTTAAAAGGATTTGTAAACTGCTTTTCTACAGAATAAAGCCCATTTTTGTTTTTGATGGAGGCATACCAATGCTGAAGAAACAAACTTTGGTAAGATATTTTTTTTCATATTTCCACTATTTTTAACTTTTTCTTCTTTTTTTTTTCTTCTTTTTTTTTACTTTTTTTAATTTTTTCTTTTTTTTTTTACTTTTTTTAACTTTTTCTTCTTTTTTTACCTTTTTTTAACTTTTTCTTTTTTTACTTTTTTTTAACTTTTTCTTTTGTTTTCTACTTTTTTTAATATATATTTTCACATTTTTTACTTTTTTCAATTTTTTGCTCTTTCACTTTTTTGACTTTTTTCATATTTTCTATATTTTTTGGACTTTTTCATATTTTTTCTATTTTTTGAATTTTTTCGCATCTTCTTTTTTTTACTTTGTTCACATTATTGTTTTTTTTTTTTTTTACTTTTTTAAAACTTATTTTCTGAATTACTATATCTATGCTAAACTGTTTACAGCTTTTGACAGGGCCTAGAATATGTCAAATGCATCCTCAGCAGAGCTGTAATATTCCTCTAAAAGGTACCACCTATGAGGTACTTGTTTGTGGAACCAAGTATGAATACAATGTTTTCCTAGAAATTTGTTCATGAACACAGCTGACGTTTGCCTATGAACTTGATTATGAGCAATTCCAACATTTGCCTATGGTCAAAAACAGCTAATGTGTTTTTTTTTTTTTTTAAACCTTGAACTCCAAGCAAGGTGGGAGTGCCACTAGCGCACAAGGGCTTTCAGAGAGTGAAATTAAGAGTAAAGAATGGTGTTTGAGGAAAGGATAAAGAGAAGGATGGGGATCAAGATCAAGGCATCAGAAGATGATGATTGACATTACATTTCCGTCGGGGACACCAGACCATATATGGCAACATTATTCAATGCAAGGATGAATGGTAGATTTGAAGGACAAGAAAAACCTTCTGGCATGACACAAAGAACTAACTTTCCTTGCGGTAGATGTAGCTATTGATTCAATGTAATTGTTCCAGATCAGGACAATAGAAAATCTGAGACCAAGAAGATGCAGAGAGATGCTCTTTTGAAGTTGAGCATCAGCCATGTTGATGCTGAGGCAGGGAGGTTTCTCTATGGCAAACATGAACATGGTTGTCTACCTCTGGGCTTGAGTGCATGCATGGCTGGCATTTGCCTCTGGGTCTGAGCACAATTGGTGTATACCTATGGGCTTGAGCATAAACACGGATGATATTTACTCTGGGCTTGGGCACAAATACATCTGATGATTATCTCTAGGCTTGAGTTTGAAAATAGCCAATATTTACCTCTGGACTCAAAAACAAGATCATGGTCAATGTTTATCTCTGAGCTTGAGTGTGAACATGGCTGGTTTATTTCTGGACTTGAGTGTGAGCCTGGCTGAAATTTACCCCTGGGCTTGAGCATAAATAAGACTGATTATTATCTGTAAAGAAAATGGTTTTTCACTTTGTTTTAAAATTAAAGTTAAGATTACAATTAGGTATAACTTTAAGTTAGTGGGTGTTTTTTATATCTGCCCTGCAGTTCTTTCATACAAATGTGCATCTCAAGCATGGCTGGGTTAATCATACATCCATCCAACCTTCAGGGTAGCTACTGACGTCAAGTAAATTGTGAATCTCCACCACCAGAGAGGAGGTCATCGCTCAAGTCAACCTTTTACCTGGATTCTCTAAAGGATACTGAATGCAAAGTCTGATGATCTGGAGTGAGATGCATACTAAGCAAGTAATTAATAGTTGATTAATGGTAATCTGCACTTAGTAGCTGGGAGGTTACCTTTCACCTGTCTTAGTGTCCTTTAGAGAAGTATATTCTGGCATGATCTGAGGTGAACAGGATAATGCTCCAAGTTATGCATACAGAAAGCTACTTTTGTTGATTTCTGACTCCTCTTTCTGCCTGGACCTGAACTTAGGAAACCATGCCATGTGGGGGTGTTTTGGAACCATCCAGCAACAAATACCCCCAGTCAAATATCGATACCCTGAAGGCTGTCATCAAGGATTGATTGATTGGCTTTTTTATGGTTTATCAACCCTTTGTGGGTTATTTAAAGCTGAAACATATTTTGAATTCTAAGAATAATTATTTTTTTTTGTGACTGTATATTGAATTATTATTTTTTGAGATACATTTTCTATTTAATCCATAGCTGGAGGTGAGATGAGACCATACTTTTCCCAAACATATTTGCATGTGTCATCAAGGAAGAGTAGGTCAAGATGTCCAAGGAATTTGTGGTTAAGAGTTGCACAGCTTTTTGAGATCATGTTGAGGTTGTAATTGAGAATAATAGAAACCATATTGAATAAATTATTTATTTTAATGATGTCTATAATGTTTTCTTAAAATCCTTTTGTATTAATAGGCCTGTTTATTTTTGAAGGTCACACCAATTTTGCAACTTGTTCTCCCCCACACTACATTTTATAACATAACACAAAAGAGGGCAAACTTCTTTTCATTAGCTAATAGTTATTCAAATTGTAACTAATAAGTGGACTGGATGTTTTATTGATTAAATATCTTTGTCTATTTATTCCAATGTAAGAGATTATAAAAATTATCATCATCGTCCAACTTATCCATTCTTTGTATAATTTTCTTAAATGTCACAAAAAGAGGAATTTTCTAGTGCTGCTTTGTAGCTATCATTTTGTTGTATTCTCTGCTGCCCCCATCCAGGCACATCGCCGAGAGCAGAAAGAAATAGCTGCTGAGGAATCCGATCGCATTTCAGACAAGATTCTCAAAAACCTTCTAAAGCAGCAACTCTTGAAAGAAGCTGTTCAGAAAAAGGAGAAAAGCAAGAAGAAGGAAGAGATGCCATCAGTGTCAGTGTGTGTACCTCGTCAGCCAAAGCAGAGGGACATGTTTGAGTTGGAGCCACTGCCAGAGGCGAAGCAGCGGTAAATTCACTGAAAAATCTATTATGTGATAACTCTTGTTCCAGTATGCATCAGATGCCTTTTCATTCTTCCCAGTCACATTATCCTCATGACCCTTTTCTTTTTCCATCGTTCATATCCCCATTTCCATGTTGTATTGTACACATAACCCCTAACCTTTTCCCTGCCACATTGCCCACATGAATCTTACCCTGCCACATGAATCACATGACACTTTCCTTTTTGCAAATGATTCATGACATGTACTTAATCATGTGATTAGCAACATGTTAGTTGGTTAAAATGATTTACTAAGCCAAAGCACCCAATGAGGATCAAGATTACTACTCACTCATAATTGATCTAGCAAGACAAGCTTGGTAACCATTGCATCATCCTACTAATAATAACAGCAGTAATGCTTATTAATTATTATTAATTCTACTATTAATAATAACAGCTGTTGTAATAATTAATAATTATTATTACTAATAATAATAATAGCAGCAGTAATGATTAATAATAATTATGATAACTATAACCAATCATAATAACAGCAACAGTAATGATTATTATTACTACTCATAACAATAACAGGAGCCGTAATGCTTGTTGAAGATTATTTCTACTAATTACTAAAGGTTGTTTCATTAAGATGGATCAAAGTCAGCAGTAAATAAATCAGTGTTATTGGAGAAAATTTATTTGTTTCTCTATTGAATCATATTATTTAAGACATGGCAATTATGTGTGAAAAATAATATTGCCCAAATGTTCGCTAAATCTGAAAGAAAAAGAAAAAAATCATGAGATGCTTAAACTTAATTTACATTAAAATTGGTCCACGTTATTGGAACATCCTTTACTAATAATAGCAGGTACTATAATGATTAATAATGATTATTATTAGTAATAATAATAATAATAACAAAAGCAGTAATGATTAATAATGATTATTACTACTATTAATAATAATAATAATAACAAAAGCAGTAATGATTATTACTACTACTACTACTACTACTACTAATAGTAATAACAACAACAGCAACAATGATTAATATAAAAATGCACACCAATAATTTGAAAAAGTTAATGCAAACACTTATGAATATTTGTGGTAATTAATGAAAAAGTAAAACAAAATTTTCATTGCAGACAATGATTATTATCAATAATAATAATAATTTGGCACATGAGAACATCAACAACTCCAGTTGTAGTTGGAGCCCTTGGATTGATTGGAAAATATTCCAATAGATTCATTGAACTCACAAGTACAGACCACACCTTAAGAAGGGCTTTATCTATGTAAAATATGTGTGATCTAAGGGGTTCTTTTTCTTTTCTCAAAAAATTCTCAGTGGAAAATGTCATGATGCCATTTCTGACCTGAGGTCTCTTGTTGGGACCTGGAAAAAAATGAGTATACACCAGAAATCAATGGAAATAAAATAATAATAATAGCAGCAGAAGTAATGATAGAAATTCATGTAAAAATTAAAAAGCAAAAGGTTTATAGAAATACTTTCATAGTTTTCCCTCCTGAGTGAGGTCCTCCTGAAAGCTTATTTTTGATTCATTTCCATAAGACAGGCAAATATTCACAAGAAAAGACAAGTATTTCCTTATTTCCAATAAAAATATTTTATGAAGACATGGTGAAAATTTCTCAGCCTGACCAAAGAAGCCCTTCTAAAAATTAAAAAATTTAGGAAATTGCCCAGGCCAAGAACTTTTCAACACTCCCTCGATTTATTTATTTTTTAATCATTTTATTTCTACATCTGTCCTATAATAGTGGCTACACTGAGAGCATGAAATGGATATGCAAATGTACCAATTATTATGGGACAAAGGTAATAAAAAAACATTACCTGTTCTCTAGCAGTTATTACATTGAGTGCATGAAATGGGTATGCAAATCTACTAATTATTATGGGCCAGAGGTAAAAAACATTACCTATTCCATAACAGGTGTTACATTGAGTGTATGAAATGTATATGCAAATGTACTAACTATTATAGGACAGGGGTAATTTCATTGATTTGGCTGTTGTCTATTCAATTTTTCTTCATTTATAGTTACTTAGATGAGTTAGAAGCTGAAACTCCGTGGGAAGATTTTGGTCATTATACAATTCATGTAAGTATCAGTTTTCATTTGTTTCTTTGATCTTATTTTGTCTGTTCGTATATATCTGTAATAATGTATTACAGACATTGACAAAATTTTATTAAGCTTCCCTAAGTGATACATAATATTTTTCACCTGACAAAGTCTTCTTCCAAAGCCAAGATTAATCAGTGAATCTTAGATACCACTGCCTAAAAATATAAATATAATTTTTTCTCAACAAAATAAATATAGCTAATATCTACACTGTGGGCAAAGTCCTATAAAGACTGCCAGAAAAATTTAATTTAAAATCAATGGTAATATTTTTGATAAAAAGTTAAGAGAAATTCTACAGTCATGATTATTATTAATTTTGCACTGCCTAATAACTAGAAGTGTGACACAAAAATATATATATATATATATATATATATATATATATATATATATATATATATATATATAATGGACTCTCCCGTCGGTTTCGACATATGAGGATCTGACAACTTATTGATTCAGTTATGAAATTTTGTGCGATGATCTTAAGTGGCATTTAAGACCCGCTAGTGATTTACAAAGGAGGCCACATATGGAGCAAGTGTGAGAATTGTGAGATTAGCTCACTGTTAGATTGGCTGACCTTTTAGATCTTGCTCTCGCTTCTTGAAGATGATTCAGATAAGCAGATTGAAAATTGCTGAGTCCACTAAAACACGTTGATCTCCATTCTACCCGCTCCAAGGCTAAGCGCCCGAAGGTGTTATGTCGTATATTGCATGCTGACAAGTTGCTTTTCAGCTTGTCTTTGTATCTTAGCCATGGGTGGCCTACATTCCTGTAGCCCTGATCTAACTGGCTGTACATTAGGATATATATATATATATATATATAAAAAGGGTGTTTCATTAAGACAGATCAAAGTCAGCAGTAAATAAATTGGTGTTATTGGTGAAAATTTATTTATTTCTCTATTGGACCATGTTATTTAAGTCATGGCAATTATGTGTGAAAAATAATATTACCCAAATGTCCGTCAAGGTTTGGCGGCACATCTCCACTCAATGGTCAAAATTTTTGATGACATCTCTGCATAGTTGCTCCTTGATCTCACCAATATGGCTTATTATCTCATCCTTCAGCTCTTGAATTGTTGTTGGCATAGACCTTACTTTTGAGATGACCCTAAAGGAAGAAATCTCAAGGCACCAAGTTGCACAATTGTGATGGCCAATTGACATCACTGTTTCTAGAGATGATGCAACCTGGAAACTTCTCATTCAAATTCTGTTTGGATGTCCGTATTATATGGTGGCATGAACCATAGAATTTTCCTTGCCCTATTTTTTCCCCTATTATGTACATCAAATGTTTTATCTGTGGTTTTATACACGAGCTTGGTTTTAACCACAATTTTTTAGCGTCAGCTCATAATCATGCTTGCTTTGAGTAAAGATGTTGATATCAAAAGAACTTGTAGATAATCTAAACATAATAACATTAGGGATATGTTTAAAAATTTGTCTAGGGTGGTTAGAACCTATATTGATATAACATGGCTATTGGTTATTTTTCCTAAATGGGAACACAATACCATTGTACAACTTAAATCCAAAGTTCTTGAATAACCAATGCAATTTTTTCCCAAAAAGATCCATTAGGTGAAACCTAGTTATATAGGTTCTGATCTGGCTCTTTAGGCTATCTATCTATCTATCTATCTATCTATCTATCTATCTCTCTCTCTATATATATATATATACACACACACACACATACATACACAGGGCTTTACAAAGCCCTCCCAAAAGAAGCACACTCCTTTTTACTGGAGCAAAGGAGAAGAGGGCTCATTTTATATTCAACCGGAGTGGAGCGTGAGCAGCTCTATTTGAGACAAAAGAGTGGGAGTTATTTTACTCTGCACTCCTCGCTCCAAAATTATTTGAATTTCTTTTTACTTTGTATTCAACAATAAAAAAGAATAGAAAAGAAAAATCTGAGCTAAACTTTTTGAGTTATTTTTTATTATTATATCTGTGGTAAATTTATGAGAGAGAGAAAGTGTGTTGGTGTGTGTGTTAGTTACACATGAAAATGGAAACTATTTCAACTTCTACTCGGGTTTTGGTAAAGTGATTTTGACACCAACTGTTACCATTCTAATGTCTGGGAGATTTCTTTTAAGTCTGAAAAAAATATCTTCA
>CAHIKZ030000004.1:577500-730000 GCA_903632075.3 Acanthosepion pharaonis
TGTCGTCCCACGAGACTTTTGAATGAAGAAACTGATAAAAAAAAGAAACTGAGTGAAAAGAAAACGTGGAGGAGAGGGCGGACATTAAAAGACCAGGATTCAAGGAGACAGATGATTACAGTTGATGCTGAATTTAAATTTTTGAAGATTGTAGCTGACAGCAAAGCAAAATGCTAGGGAGCTGATAGAATTATATATATATATATATATATATTACAATGAATCATTCATACAAAAATAGATTAGTAAAGTTAATGATATAAAATGGCGAAATCCCTTCACTAACAAAATTTTAAAGGTGCATTAACCTACAAATCACTCGAATGTTATGATTGTGACACTATGAGTTGGATATATGCACACGTGTGTGTGTGCGCCCGCACATCTGTGTGTGTGTGTGTATATATATACACCCACACATCTGTGTGTGCGAGAAGATTAGTTAGATTTGACCTGGGTATCAAACTTCAAGACCCAATGACTAGATTAGGAATCTAGATAAAAACGTTTTGGACATATGGCCAAAAGGGTAGATAAGTGTTAAGTACTTGTCAAAATACGAAGATAGTTAAAAGACCAGCTCTGGTCAAAACTTAAAAGGGTCTGAATATAATGTCCCTGAATCGGAGTCAGCTAGGCTAAGAAATATTTTTATGTCCACTTTCTTCAAAGGGAGAAATGGTCATGAAAAAGTTATGGGTTTATTCGTGGGTGTCCCTTGCCCGGAAAGGATGAAAGAGGACTCTGCATATATACGGGAGCGCTTTGGGTTTCACTAGAGAGAGACTTAGTTTAGGTTTGAGGAAGGTTGATTCAGGCCGGAGCAAGTAACAACGAAGAGTGACACATTAGCAACCGGACATTGTTAGTTAAGATATATTTTTTTTGCCAGCCGAGAATCAGCCCAGAGTTAATTATCCACAAAAGGTCACACGCCCTCCCTCCTCTTTTCGTCCTACCCAAGTTCGTAGTTGTGTTTTTCTTTTGCCTGTGAGCCTGCCTCTCGCTCGATCCGCCGCACAGAAATTCTACGACGTGGGGTCTATATCTTTGTGCAACGAGTTGCAGAGGTGGGTAGCTTCACAAATTATAAGCTGTATAAAGTCTTTATTTAATGTGCAAGTACTTTCAACTGTACATTCAGTCATCTTCAGGCATGGAAATTATTTTGTTTTTGATAAAATTCAGGTAGCATCCGAGACGAAAAAAATATAATGCGAATTGAAATATTTTTTTTTTTAAATGTGTTATTGACAACAAATACAAACTTTTGGAACGTGCAGACGCAATGCTAAGGTTGAATTTTTTTGAAAATTTAAGAGAGTGCATTTTTTACTAATATGGCAATTTGAGAATTTTTTTGCTGTAGGAGTTTATCAGTCAATGTGGTATGAACTAAATAGTTCAATAAATTGAGTAATGTCTCAATTATTATCCTGAAAATTTGCACGTTGGATCAGTTCTTTTAAATCAAATATGTGGTGCAGTTCAATTTATATTACAATGAATCATTCATACAAAAAGTAGATTAGTGAAGTTAATGATATAAAATGGCGAAATCCCTTTGCTAACAAAATTTTAAAGGTGCATTAACCTACAAATTACTCAATTATATTTCATTATATATATATATATATATATATATATATATATATATATATATATATATATATATATATATATATATATAAATACATGAATTATTCACACAAAAACTAATGCAAAGGTTAATGATTTAAATGGCGAGACATCCATCATCGCAAAACAATTCAAATAATATACAAAAACCTCCGTATCCGTTATGAATGAAATGATCCTTGTTTATATAAATTTCTGCCGTATTAGTTCTTATTTTACTACAAGCTTTCGTCTGTTCCTACAGACATCTTCAGGTATAGAATAGATGTTGTTCTTGTTTTTTCTCTTAGTAATAAGAGGACAATGAAAATATATGTATTGTTGTATCCGAAAATGCTATTGAAAATGAATTGTTTTTGAACGCGTAAAAGCAACGCCCGAGTTTGATTTAAATTTTTTAAAGGTTGTGCGTTCATATAAAATATGGTGATGAACAAATTTTTACTGGTAAATTTTTTCTGTCAAAGTGGCATGAACTATATTGTTCAATAATACAGTAATGTCGCACTTATTATCCAAAAGTTGCACTTGGATCAGTTATTTAAATTACGATAAACGTGCAATCAATTTACAAATACATGAATTATTCACACAAAAACTAATGCAAAGGTTAATGATTTAAATGGCGAGACATCCATATATATATATATATATAATGGCCGATAATTTATTGCAGTTAATAACTCTATTGACAGTATTTAAGGATTACTTACATATATTGTGGGTGGGGAGGGAATATAAGCAAAAATGTCAGATGTAATTATACATTGAGAGGAACACTGAAGATGTAGGGATACTAAACTTTAAATTTTCAATTTTTGTTGTCTGATGGACCTACACATACAACTTAGCCAATTCCATTCAACGTTTCAACACTCGTTTTTTGCTTTTTATCACTGTTGTTTTTAAATATCCCTCATTGTGATTGCAATAGATATGTTAAGAAAGGTTAAATATGATATGAACCTGGATGCAAAGCTACTGCAGAAGACTCAGAAGTTAGTGCACTTTCCATACATTTTTGCTTTAGTAAATTATTTTCTCTTTTAATTAAGACTGCATTCTTTAAGTTGAAAGAAGTATAGTGAATATTACCAGCAATACATTTTTGAAAAAAAAAGAATTATTACCAGCAATATATTTGACTACCGACAAAACCCATCTTTACAAAAGTATATCAATGAAACCTGATCTAAAAAACTGATTTCTTATAAAGAATACATATTCTATTCATACAAACCTATCCTAAAAGTCTTGTCTGCATTAAATAACCCATTGAGGTGTTGATATGCCATAAAACAAACCAAACCAAAACAAACAATTATCTTATGTATACTAGGAGGAACACCATTTACTTACAGCCTATGTTCATTAAAATTAATAACATTGATGACACTAAAGAAACATCTGCAAGAAAACATTTTATATTACAACCCAATAGACTATGTTAAATCTTGTTTTTTATATGTCATATTACTTCAGGATATATGCAATCATCACTCTCCACAACTTCCTATCCTTTAATATCTGTCTATATCTCTGAGATGTGGTATGATGATGATTTACATTATTTACACTATTCAGACTGTTATCCTCATCTTTATTGCCATATTCACAACATTTCAACCATTGTATGCTCCAGCCATCTTCAGGTGATTGGAATTTCAAGCTGAACCCATTATTTCATCCACTGGGGTAGTTTGATCTAGTTCCATCTGCCATACCTCTTCTGGATGTCGCAGTTATTTCTTTTTAACTTAATTCTCCAAGATTTTTGGTTCACCACTGCTGTAGCCTGGTATTGAACTCAAAATTCTAATCACTGGATATAACCACTGAGCTATGTGTCATCTGTGTATGAATTTTTGGGACTTAAAAACCTAATGTCTCAACAACCATTTTTACCAGTGCTCATATTACAATTTTTCTGTTATTATTAAATCATTTTTTTTACCAGAGCTTATATTACAATTTTTTGTTGTTATTCATTGCTTTTCTCTAGCACTCCTTATTACTGGTTCCCATATTGTATTCATTTCTATGCTTGGTCAGCTCAGGAGATTTTTGTGGCCTAGCATATGTGCTGATTCCCTCAGTTTTCATATTTTCCAGTGATGTTGTCTGTTTATTATTTCAAGCTCATCCCACAGGGGACAGTGATCTCTCTTTTCCCTCCATATGTGGTCAGCTATGCCTGATTTTTCTATTTCCTCTCATGTTACCGCATTACAATGTTCTTGCAGTCTTACCTTAAGGGGGTGACGTATTTCTTCTTTATATTTCTTACCTCGGCTGCATGGGATGGCATACACATAATCCTTAGTCATGCTATCCTCTAATAAATGTTTGTCTCCTTACTATCCATCCCAGTCCTTTTTCTAGCATCTATTTATACAAGCATATAAGGTAGGTTATTTGCTGCTTCTCTCTGCCTGTCTTGCATTCAGTATATCCTGTGAGTGTCAAATTCTCCACGCTTTCTTTCCTCATTATGTGTCCTAAAAATTTCAACTCTCTCTGATTCTAAATATAAATTTAGAGGCATATAAATATTCTTTTTGTTTCCATTTTCTTTAAAACTTCTATTGAGCCATCCATGGTATTCTCAGCATCCTTCTGTATCACCACATCTCTATTACCTTAAGTCTCTTCTTCTTCTGTGAGGAAATTGTTCCGCATTCACAACCTTATTGGAGGATAGATATTGCATAGCAGTTCAGAACTCTTTATTTCTAACATTTTCCTGTTTCTTAAGGCTTATGGCCATACCACATTAAAACACCAGTTAAGCAATGTTGAGGCTAATTAGTACCTAGATGGATGACTTCTTGAGAATACCAGATGCTTTGATGTGTGGATGGTGTAATGGATAACTGCTTAGGATTGGAAATCAGAGAGCTAAATAGCAATTCCAGTCAGGCTTGTTATGTTCACTTATGCACAAATACCCTTGGGGAAGGTATGAATCCATCTCTTCTCCTCCCAGCTATGGGTTAATTAGTAGGATTTTTATCAGTTCTTACAATCTAAAAATATTTCCTAATTTTAAATAACCTGCAAAAGGGTTAATAAGCCATAAAAAACAAATCAGTCAATCCTTTTTCTCAATACATTGCTTAGTTCCTGGAAGGCTCTTTCACTTTTCCAATGTACCTTTGGATTTCATTGTCAAATATTGTTATCTGTTAAAACACTTCCAATTTCTGTACTTTGTTGATTTTGACATCTCCAATTTACAGCTTGCATCTTGTACTGTCCCTTTTGCTAGCAACCAGACATTTTATCTTCTTACAATTGATGGTTAATCCTTTCTTCCTGCTTTCCTTTACTACTTTTTTAAAGAGTTCTTACAGTGTTAAATGTTAAGTCAATGAACACTTATTACCATTGTTATTACACAGTAAAAATGCTTTCATTAATTTTGTACACATTTCATATTTGCAGAAAGCAGATGATTTCTCCAATTTCCAAATGAAAAAAATTCTAAAACAAAGCTCCCTCACCACCAAACTTGATTCTGTCCGCAATGAAATGAATAACCAAAACTCTGGGAAAATTGCCAAGGAATTTGGATGTGCGAATTCTAATTCTGTTGTTGTGCAACAGCTGGCATCAGAAGATGATTCACATTTTATTTTTGTTAAGGGTCTCCACAAACGTTCTGCCATAGACGCACTTGAAAAACACAGAAATCTTGAGGAAGATTCCAAAGATTTTGTAAAAGAAGAAACAATGTCATCAAAAAAACCCTTGCAATCTGAGAGGGATCAAATCAAAGAAGAATTAGAACCCATTCTCAAACAGGAGAACTTAGTTTGCGAAATTAAAAAAGAAAAAGATTTGGTAAACAAGGCATCGAAAAGTGAATCTGCAGTCAACACTGATACAGAGTCTATCAGCCGATATGACAGTGCATTTGAAATGAACAAAAGCCTGTTGTTCAGCTGGGCTCAATCTGTTGAATCCCAGGCAAAGTCAGAAGCAACAAGTCCTTTGAAAACTGCAGAAAAACAAAAAAAAACAGCTGTCCAGGCTTCTAAATTATCAGAAGATGAAAGCTCAGAGGATGATTTGGAATTATTCCACTCCAAGAGATTAGAACCACACAATCCACAACAGGAGCATTCTAAGAAGACTCCACAAAATGAAATAAAGGCTGAAATATTAGATGTGAGCAAACAGAAACTGGATTCTAAACTACAAGAACAAACACCTGACATTATCACTTCATTGGTTTTAAATTCTGGGAAGCCGTCAGAGGAATTCAAAGTGCCAAGAGATGTCAACACTATTTCAGAAAATGTTCTGGAATTGGTTTCTGATGGCAGTGATGAAGGTAAGATGTTATCATGATTTGCTTTAAATCGATAATTGATGGGTTTCCCATTATATTCTCCACAGGTTTTTAATCCAGAGTAATCCTTTGACAAATTTTGACACGTACGCTTCTTGTATATGTTACCATTGATTAAGCTCTCCAGATTATGATATTTAAAAAAAAATGGCAAAATAGTTGATTTTAGGGCAGTCAGCATGTCGTTTATGTCGGCTTGAATTTCTTGTATCATGGCTTCGGAAGGCTGTGTTGGTCCTGTTTTCAAGTTGAATAGTAGTGTTTTCTGTTCCTTGATGAGAGTAAATAGTTCGGCTTGGGTGAAGCTCATGTAGTCATCCATATTTCTCTTGCTGTACGCTTCTGACACCAGTGTTATAGACAATCATATGGTTGCAAGAAAGAAATACAACAACAGAAATAGTTACATGATTTATTTCAATAGGAATGTGTGGTTTTGAGACAGCTACCTTGTGGTATAGTTCATAGGCCGGCTGAAGATCTGAGTTGATCTCTCATAGTAGTTCTCGCTGGTTGGCGTGGCACTACTGCTGCTGACCGCTCAGCCTGACCATGACAGGTCTCTTCCCTGGCCTCCTGTTGACTCTGTTGTACTTCCGTGTGACCCCTTTTATGGCGTTTTTTATGGCTTGACAGGCTCGTAAAACGACGCGAGTATAATTAGGAGGGAAGCATTTTTATTGGTCGAAAAATAGAAACACTTTAAAATATTATTTTATTTTTTGACCGGAACTCGTGCGTCGGGAATATGCGTAAATGCGTAAATATGGTCATTTTGTGACGGGGCCATGTCCCGTTCACATCCGGCTCTCGCTCTCGTATGTTAGTTTATTTGCCTGCAAATCAGCCGAGATATGTCTTATTTTATTTTATAACAATATTATAAAGAAATAACTAGGAAAACAAATATTTGTATTATTTAGCATATTGTTATAAACATGTGTAGTGCCTTAATAAATATAGTATCAGCAGCTGCCCTTAATAAACATAATTTCAGCAGCAGCCCTGGGAGTATAAAAACAGGCAAAGCCTGAAGTAACTCTCTCTTCCTATTTTTCCTCCTCTCAAAGTGGGTGCCATGAACTTTTCACACTGAAGCAAAAAGGACTGTGAATGCTTCACAGAAAGCACGCCTACACAATCAAGTCACATTTAAATACATTCATTAATTTTTCATTATCTATGCAATTTACTTCGAGGAAAAGAAACTTTTAAACGTTCATTTTGTTGTTTTGTTATTAAGAAATGTTATCTTGCATTGCAAATCAATCATTCTCTATAACATCATCTGGTCAGCTGATGTACTAAAGGGCTCACTGAATATCTGATAATGGCTGTTAATATCAGATTTCTTCCATCAACCGTTGGTTGCAGTGACTTCTACAGTTGTCAAAAAGTCCAGTCAAATGCTGGACGTGATTGATCTCAAATGACCAGAAATCTGCTGCAGGAGTTGGTATATTGATGGCTCTGATGGTTATATAACGAGGGAAACGACAATTCTTTTCAACTTTAACAAATCATTTATACAAGGTAATATTAGAAAAATATTCAAGCTTCAAAATGTGGGAGTGATGGACGATTATACCTTAAGACTTGGGCTCTTAGTTGTTCACTCTGGGCATCTAATTTTGGTTTTAGGTTGGTACATGTTCATGGGCTCAGGAGGCAGCCTAGTCAGTTTTTAAGCACATTCTAATTCAAATCTAAGTGATAACTCTTTCTTGGAGTTTTTCAGTGGACTTTGCTGAACTACTCTGGAGTCTGCTGATCTGTTCCGCTCGACCCGTGGCTCTACTCTGCTCGACCTGTCCTCTGAAAGCCTCAAAATGCCCAATGTAAATAACACTTCACTCAAAACCAGGTGGAGTTCTGACTGACATAGAAATATCAACAATTCCTTTGTCTCAACTGAGATTTTCCAATTTTGGGCAATTATCCAGCCCCTTAGTGGCAGTGAGAGGATTAATCCTCTCACTGCCACTTTGATCAGTGGATTAATCCACTGATCAAACTTGCCTTCTTCAGTATCTCTGACTTCCACTCATAGCTGCTACCTTCTCTTCCTTCAACTTCCTTAGAAACAACCTGTTACTACTCTCTTTGGGGTGTCACTTGATACAGTCGACCATTTCTAGGAACCGTAACAAGGGGCAGTCTGAACCTTAACTAAATACTAACCATCTCAACTATAGTAAAAGGCTCTTCACTGACTTTAAATTTTAGATGAAACGATCACCCTGGAAAAAATTGTTATCATCCGGTTTCTGCTGGACACTGCCAAAAGCATTAAGAAATGGTTGTATGGATTTATTTTATAGAGAAATCAAATCTCCAGAAAAAGATAAAAAATATTTAATTCTTTTTTCTTTCAGGCCACATGTGATGCTTCCTCTAATCATTATCTTCAAGTGAAAAATAATTATGCAAATCAACATCCTGTTTTTAAGCCCGAACAAAACATGTTTTGCATCAATCTCAACCACTTGAAACTGCTTCATAAAAAATGACTCTCTGACCAGACAGCGGTTACATTATAGTTTTAATGTCCACTTAAAAATCTACATCTGTTTACAATTTTATCTCAACCAGTGGGTTTAGGTGTATCCAGGCTGGAACACTCCAGTGAAGATTTAAATGTTATAGGTCAGTCCATCCATCTGTAGCCAATAATGTCACACTTTGTTACTTTCTGCATGTACATTTTCACCACCATTATTCTGTGTGTCGTAAAATATTTTTATAAGAAACCTTACACATTAATTATCAAAGTAGCCAAAACACTAAACAAGCATAGCACGAGAGAACAAATGAAACAAGTACTGCCAGTGAGACAAAAGTAAAAGAAGACAAGAATCATTAATACAAAATTCTTTGTATTGCTGATAAAACAGATGTGAGTGGAATATCTCCCCATGGGCAAGGGAAGCGACTTGGAGGAAGGGTAAAGTTTGTAGGGCTTGGAATTGATGCATGTGTTGGGTCAGTTGACTAAGGTCACTAATGGTGATGTAAGAGCTTGCTAGCAAATTAGTTGAAGCTTGTCCATTTGCCATGAATCTCCTTCAGTTATTATGAGCAATATTCTTAAAAGCAAATGTGGTAGATCATAAACTTATCTTTGTTCTTCTTGTTTATTCTTCAGCAGCAACATTTATGATTAGCTTCTTTTTTATTTTTTAATATTTTTTTGAGGGGATTTGTTTAGTGAGTCAGATTTGATGCTCAGAGCCCCTGGGCAGAGGACAACTTTTTTTTTTTTTCTTTTTTTTTTGGTTTTGTTTTCTTAGAATTCACATCCAACTGACATGTAGAGAGAATCAAAAAGAGATCTAATTCGAAGCAGAGTATAACAATATTATAAAGAAATATTAAAACAAATATCTTATTAATAAATTTATAAAAATATGTGTGAACATGATAGCAGGAAAATTTAAATAAACACGTTATGATGAGTAACTAATTATAAATTTTGAAAAAATTGCACTTTCCATTCTTTCATTTGCTCATGCCACATAAATTCACTAAAATAGATTGTGAGCATTTAGATTTACATTTTTCTTGACAATTAACAACAGAAATATTAAACACTGTTTATTAGATTATTTACAAGCATAATGTTTAACATTTTTGTTGTCAGTTCTCAAGAATAAAATATATGAATCCTGTTTCACATGTTTTATCGGAATTCTAAAAATAACTTTTTAAAACAAAAAAATTGCCAAGTACATTAAGAGCAGTATTAAGAGAAAAGTCTCTCATTTGCCACACATTTTTTTCTATTTTTTTTTTTTTTTTACATGTACATTTGTTAAACTTAATACTACTAATATTTCTTCTAGATTAGCTGCCACTCAGAGCTAAAGAATCCAGTCCACTCTGTTATTTGATACATAACTGGAGGTGGTGAAAAAATAGGTTCAGATCTTTCAAGGTCATTAGTGCAAAGTGATTGCAACCATCTAGGATGGAATTTAAACTCGGCTTGCCAATTCCATTTCTCGTGCTTATATATATTCTTCTTTTATGTACTGTGTCTCTTGAGTACATGAGCAATCATGTCTTGCCACAGCATCCTGTACTTTGTAACTCTAAGCAATTTTTGTTCCTGTTACCATTATTCCCTGTTCTGCTTTCCATTTACATAAACTTATATAAACTCATTAGGTAAGTTATTTAAAACTTTTACATCCCGGGTCTGACGATAAACTACATCTGCATCCTGGGTAAAACAATAAACTACATCCAACAGCAAGGCCTTTGATCAGGAGGTTTTGAAGAGTGTTGAACCATCTCTTAATTGCTGGTGTTCCCAGGTTCACCTTGACCCGGGATGGTAGCACTTGTCAGGGTTCCAGCTATGGGCAAATAGCTACCCCCAACCTCCAAAAGGAGTCAAAAGACTATGAAAATATAAAAATAGGTTTTAATACCAGGAATACTTTTTTTGAAAAATTATTTCTAGCAATATATTTTTGAAAAAAAATATTACCATCAATAAAAATCTTGTCAGCATTAAATAACCCATTGAAGTTGATATGCTATAAAACAAAACAAACCAAGCTAAACCAAACTAAAACCTTCATCTAGCTAAAAATTGTCGCCATAGAATTCTCTCGCTTTGCAGCTGTCAGCACATTCTGTTACCATGAGAGGGTTGCTGTAATTAAACACTCATCAACTGTTATTTCTGGTATTTTAAGCTGGAAATAGCCTACTATTGCTTTGGAACAAGGCTAAACTTCCATTTCCCAACACCATTTTGAATTCTTCTACACAAAGTGTAATATCAATTAAACCCACATTAATTTTGTCGCAATTTTTTTATAAGCAAAAATGGCTACATCAACATCCAAAGAAGATTTTTATTCAGGAGTTTTTCTTTGATTCAGACTCCAATGATGATTTTCAAGGCTTTACTCAAATGGATATTGACTGTGAAGTTCTTTTTATGACACCAAGAACTCCTAAAGGATAAATAAAAGTTAAAGTCCATTAAATTGTTAATGTATTTTTTTAATTTTTTGCTTTTTATTTTGTATTTCAATTTTTTTGTTTTCAACATCAAAACATGATTGCAAAACATAATTAGTCATCCATTCTTTTATTAGTATACAAAAAGTAAAATCTATACACACAATACAAAGAAAGTTAGAACAATTTTAAAACAGTAGGTGCTCATGTTTTTTGCACCCTCAAAAAAAAACTGTCATGGTAGGAGGAACAATTCTAGTAGGAATTTGGTGGGTAAATCTAACATCACCCCCACCTGACCGTCTCTCTCTTCTATTTTATAATTTTTTGTCATTTTTTTTTATTTATTTAGATTTCCTCGATGTAGCAGAAGTTTCAGCAAGCTCTTTGGAAGATACATATTCAACCAGTCTGGTGCCTGACACGAAACCTGATGTACCTTCAGCATTCCAGGATGTGGACAAATCTGAAGGAAAAGAGTTACCTGATGATGTGGCTGCAGTCCACACTCTGCCTGATGAAGATGAAATGGAAGACAGTGTCCAGACATCTCAAGAACCCAATCAATTTGAAGGAATCAGTCAAGTAGGTTCGCTGATAAATGACCAATTCTTAATTATCATTTACTAACAGTAGACCAAAATATATTGAATTACATGGTGCCGGCAGTAAGGAGTATTCTCTATGACCTTTTAATAAACAGCCTTAAATGGATTGCCTTTTATAAAGCTAAAGGGCTCCAGTTGCCCAACTATTTACTTATATATCCGGTGTAACAGTAAAATTGTCCAAATCATGTAACAGCATGGGATAATTGTCCATCCCACAAAATGTTTAATATCTAAAAAATAGTTTCTTTTTTCCCACATTTTCTGATAGCCATCTTGACACCATTTGTCGTAAGAATCATTGAAAAACCCTTTGAGTTATTCAGCTTGAAAGAGAACAGGTTTTTTTGTGTCAGCCCCATTATGTCTTCCCAACCGAGCAATGGTAAGAGGAAAAAAATCATTCAGGCCTTCAGTAATGGCACCAACATTCATAGTCTGGCTTCCATCTTCAAAGTCCATTCAAGAACCATCAAGAAACATCAAGTCAATAAGTTTAAAAAAGAGGGAACAGTAGAGAGGAAAACAGGATCAGGAAGACACAACAAGAGGGATCATCATTTCAACTTAGAGCTAAATACATTTTTATTGTTCAAAGTAGAGTCCAATAGTGTTATAAAAACCTCGGAGAATTCCAATAAGATATCTTTAATCATTTCTAAGATACAACAGTTCAAAACTTAATCTAACAATTGACAATTTTGGTGTTACACTATTTGGACAATTTTGCTGTTACACCTGGTATAAGGAAAAGTGGATTTATATCTTTCTGAAAGGCATTAATGGACATGAATTGATATATTTCTTTTTGTTTTTGAGAATTTACAAGAAAAATATTAAACGCTATTTATTTGATTGTTTACTTACAAGAATAATTTTATATTTACAACATTCTAAATACAATTAAAACTAATGCAATGCAATATTTATCATTTGCTAATATATAAAAATAAATATGAAGACAATTTTTTATTCATATATTTATAAATATTTACTAAATTATTAAAATATGTGAACCAACTATAAGGAAATCCTTATTATTTACCATTTTATAAAGTTTGAATCAATAGGCAATTATCCACTGATTTGCCAACCATTTCAATAAACAATCTAATAAATAATGTTTATTATTTTTGTTGTCAAGTCTCAAGGACAAAGAAACTGTATAAATTTACTTTTATATATTTAGGTTTGATTAATTCTAATCATCACTTTTTAAAACAATAAACATTACCCAGGAGTGAAAGTAGTTAAAATAATAATGATGTCAAAGAAAAAAATATGTCCCTTTGACGCACACTTTTTTGTGGGCACAAAGGTTAAACATTGCCAAAAATTCTATATGATTTTTCATCCACTTTTAGCCACAAGGACAATGTTTTTTTTTCTCTTTCTTTTTTTGTCTCAAGATTTTAGTGAAAACAATCACTTTATCCACTGAGGTTTTGATCTAATATCAGTGTCAAGGTGTAAACACTTATTAAATCTCTTACCAATAACTATAAGACAATCATTTCTTTTACCATCTTTAGAACCACCTGCAAATTGTTCTGAATCACTCTCTTTAATCACCAGAGTCCTTCCTTACTTACTTGCCTAGGTACCATGCATGATACTTGCTTGGGCAATCATGTCCTTTTTCAATTCATTATTGATTTGGTGAAAGAAGGAGGCTGTTGATACTTTCTGCAGTAAACTGGTTGCCAACCAAGGTTATAGTACCCAGTCTGTTCTGCTATTTAACTCGGAACTGGGGGGCAGAAGACATAGATTCATACCTTTCCCAAGGATATTTGCATGTAAGTGAATGTAATAAACTTGGTTGAAATTTGAACTTGGCTCTCTGATTTCACATTCTGAGCTGTTATGGATTATACCCCATGCACATCCAAGCTTACAGAACCTGGTAATCTTTAGAGGTCATCCATTTCGGCAAAAAGAAGACAAGAATTGTTAAAATAAAATTCTTTGTATTGCCGACATAGAGGATCAAGTTGGAATGTCTCTTTGTGGGTGAGGAAAGCAACTTAGAGGATGGGGAGAGTCAGTAGGATCCGGTGGTGTTGTGTGTGTCAGGTTGGTTGAGAGAGGTCATTGGGGGTGACACTGACAGCTTGCCACAAAAGCAAACAGTGCATGAGTGGTGTTCTAAAAAATTGACAGGGTGGATGAAGACTGAGTATTTTTTGTCATACCTTCTGCACTAGTGGCAATATTCATGATTTGCTTGTTGAGGGGGATTTGTTTTGTGAACCAGATGTGATGCTTGGAGACTCTGCGCAGAGAGACATTTTTTTTTTATTTGCTTTTTTAGCATTCACATCCAACTGACAGGTTTTAATGTAGAGTGAATCGGATAGAGATCTAGTTTGAAATCCATACAATAAAATGTTTTGCTCATCTCAGTTGGAATTGTCTTCAAATTCTTTGATTTCCTCCAAGTTGTATATGATATAAAATCAACACTTTTCTTTTTTTTTCTTGATTTACCAGGAAAATATTAGAGACTTTCAAATTGAATTAGAAGCTGAACAGGAAACTTTACAGCAAGAACGTGGAAAACAGGAACGGTTGGCATCTTCTATCACAGACCAAATGTACTTGGAATCACAGGTCAGGATTAGCTTCTTGAAGATATGTCTTTTATATATGAGGTTGAGTCATAAGTAATTTCTATTTTGGAAACCAATTGTGATACCAAATGTATCATCCAAATTACTAATCATATGTGACAGTTAAATAGTGTACACTAATAGATAATAGATTAATTAATTTGAGTCATACATAATTTCCGTTTTAGTGAACCAATTGTAATGACAAATGAATCATCCTAACTACTAATCATACATGGAAGTTAAGAATAAATTTGGAGTATTCTAACAAACTTTAGTTTTTACAAAGCATACACCAAGGATTAAAGGAATAGTGTTGTTCCTCTCCACAAAAGGCTGAATACAGCAAGAAAAAAACTTGGTTCTTGGTTCATTCTACTCCACCTGCCATATTCACTTGACCTTGCATCAACCTATTATTATATTTTTTGATTCCTGCAAGTGGTTACATATGACAATATTCAACCTGAAAGGTGGGGGATTGACAATGATAAATACTAACAACTGACCCCAAAAGCTGAGCTCCATAGAAAAAAGGCAATATTGTGAATATGGTAGGATTGTCAGGTTATTTTTTATTTAGAGTTCTTAAAACACAAACATTAAATGCACATTTATACGTCCAGCAGCTGCAACATGTTCATAAAAGTTTGTTTGAAAAGTGCCCTGTACTCATCAATAAGAAAAAAGTCTTCTCGTCTATGACAATAAAGCAAGAATAAGCTGGAAAAAAATTTGGAACTTGGTTGGTCCGTTCTAAATTCGCCCAAACTTTCATCAACCTATTATTATATTTTTTGATAGCTGCAAAATACTTTGATGGGGAAAACTCTCTTTAAGGAAAACCAGAGTTTGTTAGAAACATTTTTTACATCAAAATCTGTGGAATTTTGCTCAAAAGGTATCAAAGAGTTGCCTGATTGAATGTCTTTACAAATAATGGTGTATATACACCCTAGTACAAACTAATTGAAACAAACACTTTAATTTCCTTTTTTTTTCCCTATACAGTCAGTTTTAGACATGTTGGAGTGACAGAGTGCAATCAATTTCTATTTTTTCCTCAGATTAGGTCATGTGGTGTGCAGTAATATGAATCTATTTTCGGGTTGTATGATGAAATTTGTTTGACCTTGAAAAATATTGTGTCGTCTGTGATTTCATCAGATTTTTATCAAACCAAGATACTATTGTCCTTACTGTTGATTAGTTGTCCTAAGGCCATTATCTGCGATGGATATTACTCCAAGGAAGTGTATGAAAATTTGAATATGTTGCACAAACACACGGGCAAGCTTTACCAGTGAGTAAATCAAAGTACTAGACTGGCCCAGAAACTCTCTTGATTTAAATTCAATCGAGATTCTGTGGTCAATCTGCAAGGAACGACTTCATGGAATGTACATACAAAGTAACTAATATATGCACTGGGTCCTGTTTCATTGTAAAAATATGAAAAAATAATAAGGGAATTATTTGGGGTTTTTTTTTTGTTTTTTTTTTTTCAATTAATTTGCACCAGGGTGTATAACTGAATAAAATATATTTGTGATTTATATTCTGAAGAATAAAGTTGATAAGCGAAAACAGAAATTATTTGTGACTCAACCTATCCTCATTCTGTACATATTCCCTTGGTGAACTGTAAGTTCCATTTGAGCAGCTTCTTCCCATGAACTGCTGCTTTGTGGAACTGACTTCCAAGTGGATGCTTCCTTGAATACTACAATTTTAACCTTTTCAAGTCTAGGGTTAACCGTTATCTTCCCCATATATCCCCATAAACTGTGCTTCTTACTCTGTAACCCTCTACCTTGAATGGCTTTCAGGTCTTGTACAAGATAAACATAATTGTATAAATAAAAAAAAATAAAATTTCTCAAGAAGACACTTTGCTTATCACATGCCATTTACTTATACTTTTAGGAACTGCTACGATTGTTTGGATTACCATTTATCACCTGTCCAATGGAAGCAGAAGCCCAATGTGCTCACCTTGATATAACGAACCAAACTGATGGCACTATAACTGAAGACAGTGATATTTGGTTGTTTGGTGGCAAGAAAGTCTACAAAAATTTCTTCAACCAGAACAAACAAGTGGAATTTTATTCCTACACAGAAGTTAAGAATTCAATTGGTAAATTTTCCTTTGCTTCATCTTCAAAAGAAAACTATCTGGTTATAGATGCTATATGCCAAACATTTTGAGGCATCCCTTGGATATGGAACAATCACCTAAAAAGGTTGCATGCTGTTTTTCAAAAGTAATTTACTAGCTTACTTCAGGCCAGAAAGACTTCCTCTTCCTGAAGGTTTTTTTTTTTAATATATGTTCAATAATAATAAATGAAATTAACTCTTTACTGCATAAAGTTTCCTTAAAGTCTTATTACTTTTTGCCTAATTTCCCTTACTAGATAATGGTAATTTTACGAGTGTTATAGAGCCCAGTCTTTTTTACTATTTAACCCATAGAGGGAGAATACCTTCTCCAATGGGTCGAAGAGCCAGTATGCTAGAATGGAACAGTGTCATTAATGACACTGTTCCATTCTAGCATATTCATTAATGACACATTCATTAATGACACTGTTCCATTCTAGCATACTGGCTCTTCGACCCATTGGAGAAGGTATTCTCCCTCTATGGGTTAAATAGTAAAAAAGACTGGGCTCTTCAGCTTTGGTTGGAAACTAGTCTAGGACAACTCAATTCAAAAGCATATGTAGCCCTGGCAAAGCATATTCTATGCAGCTAATGAAAATATTCACAATGACAGTATAATTCGAAATGCGGTTGGCCTTCTAATCTATGTTGTATACCCTTGAGGAAGGTATGAATACATCTTCTCTCCTCAGCATGGGTTAAATAGTAGGGCAGACTGGGTTCTTCAGCCTTGGTTGGCTACCAGTCTAGGAGAACTCAATTCAAAAATTATATGTAGCCCTAGCATAGCACATAGTATGCAGCTAATGAAAGGATTGTGGAGTTCACAATGATGCTATAATCCAAACTCTGGTGGCCTTCTATTATATTCTAAAGTAATTTATAAACAATCAAAACCATCTTCCATCAAGGTAAATTTTCACTCCATTAATTTAACACAAGAATCTAGTTAAGATATCCATTTTTTTACATAAGATTTACCTAGTCTAGAAGAAAGATTTCCAACATGCAAACACGAAGTTGACCTAGTAGTGCCTAGAATATGCGCATGTGGGATAAACCAGATGACATGTATAGAAGCATCTACTCAAGAGGGAAGAGGAAGAGTCTCTTACATCCTTGCAAGAATCTAAAATCCATGTTCAGAGAAATCCCCAAAGCCACTTCCACTTACTGACAGTAATTGTTGAAAATCCTGACTTTGACAGGCAATGTTACATATGAGGAATTGTTTTTAATTAGTCTGTACGATGACAAAATTGCATCAATTTTATTGTCTACTTGTACTCATTTTTAAAAACTTTTTAAAATATATAATTTTGTAACTTTTTAAAAAAGCTATCTATTAAAAAAAAAAAAAAATAAAGAAGACAAATTGATGTTTTGAAATTTGCAGCATCCTGGAGAAGAAAAAGATGAAGATTAAAAACAGCTAGATTATGTTGCATTTTGCAGGTCTTATTCGTGAACAGATGATCAAGATTGCCCTTCTTTGTGGCAGTGACTACACCCCAGGGATTCAAGGAGTAGGACCAGTCACAGCTTTAGAAATTATGGCTGAATTCCCTGGTGAACACCTTAAAGGACTTGAAAACTTTAGGTAAGCAAAGATTTCTACTTCCATCAAAACCAATCCGGTATCATCAGGATTTATTTAGTCTAATCTTTGTTATGTTTTACTTAATTTTTTTTGGCCTCTCTGCACTTTGACCTTGATGAGGAAAATATGATCAGCTGTGTATTTTAAAGATGTAGATATTAGTCCAACACATTTTTTTTAAACATTTCGCCCTAATCAAGGCAATAAACCTACTAAGATGCAAGGGGTTACTGACTATGAAAGAATATGAGAAAAATAAAAACTTTATTAAGGAGAGAGAACAATAAAAGAAAAGGAATTAAGAAGACAATTGGCATTGCATTTAAATATTCATACCTTTCCCAAGCGTATTTGCATATAAGTTAATAATATAACGAATCCAGATGAGATTGGAACTCTGTTCATAGAAGATATGTTATAGAGGATTTTTATTTATACAATTAACTGTATTGTCACATGTAAGAAATCTCATCATTTTTAAACCATTAGAAGTAAAAATATACAATGGACATCAGTATAGCCTATATTGTTAAAAAATGCCATCCATATTTAAGTGATTTTGTAATTTCATTGGTTATTTTCTGCATTATTAATGGATTTTTATCTGTATCATGTAAAAACATCATTTCTCCATACAATCACCAAAGTTAAGCAATATCAAGCCTGGTGCTCTAAGCTTGGATGTGCGAGTGGTGAAACGGATAATGGCTCAGAATTGTTAATTGGAAAGCAGAGTTCCAATTCCACTTGGGTTCATTATATTAATGCAAAAATACCCTTGGGAAAAAGTATGAATCCACTTCTTCTCCCCCTCCCCCACAACTGTGGGTTAATTAGTAAGGCTTATATCACTAAAAGCAGTATTATCTTCCCAAAAAATTAAATTGTGTACAAAATGCAGACAAAACTCTCATCAACAAATTAATGGTGGCGGAGGGGCTGTTAAAGCCAATTGTCCATAGACGGGAAGGGATTATTTTTGAGTTATAAAATCACTATAGTAACTATCAGTAGTTATGATCATAATGTAAATACTATAAACATGTATATGTGGCATAAATAAATATATACTTAATATTAATCAAAATAACAAAAATAATAGATTTCTCACAGTTACTTTCTCATGCACATGCTAATGCATCATACATTATATACTGTACACCTGTCTTTGTTTACAATTGAAAGACCCATCACCACCGCCAAGTGGTCACTTTGAGAACTAATATAACTCATTCTGCAAAGCCTGCAAATTTTTAAATACATCACTGACGATTTGGAAGTTTTTGTCATCCCACCCCCTGCACACACACACACACACACACACACAAATTTCTCTTAAGATGTCAGTCATTTTTTGGTGCTTGTATCTTTACAGAAAATGGTGGCATACCACCAGAAACCAGGTCAAGGTTCCCCAAGAAGTTAAACTGAAATCAAAACTCCGACAACTTGAAATTCATGAGGGTAAGTCTGCCAAAATTATATTAAAAAAGCAGTGTCATGTGAAAAACTGTCCTTTTGACACTCTGTTTGATTGCAAGCATGTTATCCATGTTTGCCATTTTTCATTATCTTTTTCATTACTTCAGCCACTTACACTATTTACAATAGCACTGTCTAAATCCTGGAAAACAGTTAATAGGTTTTATATTCTGCTTATAAGGGCAAGATTAAAAGAAATATTTTACATATTTAAATACTTTAGGAGTTGATATGTCATTAAACAATCAATCTACTTTCTGAAATGATGTTTACTGCTATATCTGTTGTGCATGCTTCTTGACATCCATGACTGCACCCAAAATATTAAAAAAAAAAAAAACTTACAATAAATAATAATAATGTCCTTTATTACTTGTCATATTTTTGTCTTTTCAACAGGTTTTCCAAATGCATCAGTAGTTGATGCTTACATGAACCCAACAGTTGATACCTCTGAGGAACCTTTCTCCTGGGCTATGCCAGAATTAGATGAACTCCGAATGTATCCTTTTCTAGATGACAACTTGATCCACACAGGCTAGGTTTACTTATAATGGTAATATTAGGAAACATTAGTCATGTATCATTAGGAGTTTTGAGTCTTACAACATTGTACCCCTTCTACACAGCAACTCAATTGATATTGATCATGTAACGAGCATGCGCGGAAACGTCCTCAAACTGCGTGTGTGTGTGTTGTCGCCAGGCACACCTTTGAGTACCATAATGGACTCAGCCGAGGACTAGAAGAAGAAGCCACGCGAGTCATTTGGTGTCTTTTCTTGGATGACACAAGCCGTTGCGGTCGGTCGTCCGTCGGCAGCAGTCTTGAGTGCCATTTTGCTCATTTGTTGTCGTAAAGTGTTCGTTTGCAAGAAGGCGTTCATTTTTGTGTCGCATTCATTTCAGGTTCGCAAGAAGGCGTTCATTTTGTGTCGCAAGTAGGCGTTCGTTTTTGTGTTGAATTCATTTCAGGTTCGCAAGAAGGCGTTCGTTTTTGTGTTGCAAGAAGTTGTTTTTTTTTTCCCCCTGTTTTCTCGCACAAATCAGATATCAATTTGTGTGTTAGCCATTAGCTACAATTCTTTTCGTAATGGAATGATCTTAACAAAAGAAACACTGCAACTAAAGAACTCTTTAACAGTTCAACACATACACACAACCAAAAAAAAAAAAGAACAAAAAAAAAAAAAAACCAAACATTCCCCGTGTTTCTGTTGTAGGGGGAACTGTAACCCTAGTGATTGTGAGGGGGTGTAAATAGGTGCTAGATCTTAACCAAAGATCATCTGTCACCAAAAATGGTTTGGAGTGCTCTAGAGGTAACATGATCATTGAGATTGTAAATCATCCATTCTTGGGTTGTCTGAGCTTTATGAAATGAGTATTGTTGGTCGAGGTACGGTCTTCCTTTGCACATGCTCTCTATCCAAGTCCTCACAAATCTCTCTAACATCTCCTTATAGTCAGTAGCATGAGGAAAAAAAGTGAAGAGGAATGACAAGCCAGAAACTTTATGCACATAACCATTGGAAAGTCCTTAGGGTTTCTGTATAACCATTCATTCGCTTGACCTTTTGGTCCTGATCAATGTTTTTCTCATTAGAAAAAATCAAAGTATTCCAGGCTCTTGATATTTAAGTCTGTATTGCTGCAACGTCAATTGTACAAATCACAATATCGCTGGTTCAATTCACCGTCCTTGCTTTCTTCACATGTCACTACGTATAGCCAATGTTTCTATCCCCTTTTTCACTGCTCCAGCCCTCTTTTATCAGGCCAACACCACAGTTCTCCAGCCAATCAGCATTCTTCACTGTTATTCTCGGTTACACAGGCAAATTGCCTCTTCCAGTTTGACCAATCAGCACATGACTTGCTATTGGTGGAAGCATGCCAAACTGTACAAAAAACCCTCATCACTGCAAATACTGCTAGAATGGCTGGACAGGAGAGTAATGCCATTTTCACAAAGCAAACTTGCTGATGTCACGTGCCGCACGTTAATGTAAGACCCTTATTTTCCTATATACCAGATGCAAGCCACTCTGGCTCACTTGCTTCTACGGGGCTGTTCACCAGAATTTCAAACTTGCTCAACATATGCTTTGTGTGGATCAGACAGTTATCTTCTGTCTTTGCAGACATGAATTGGCCTCTCCACATTGCATATGACTTCTATCGAAGGTCCTCATGCACAATTCTTCCGACAAGGTGTCTTGAAACCTTGGGTTCTTTAGCAGTGGCATTAATTGATTTTCTGGAGTCCTTATCAATAATTTTCTTTACCTTTTTGTACAAATTTAGGTTTTCTGATGATATTAGGACTCTTAGCTGGTGTTTTTACATTTGGTTACTGCTGTAGAATCTCCGTCAGAGACGTTCAGCTCTTTGCAAACTTTGACAACAAACGACCATGCAACTTTTAAGAATCGAGCAATCTCTAAATCCCTATGCTCTGCCTTTAAGCCAATGATTACAGCTTTCCTTTTCATTTGCTGAGTTACCTTGATGCTTGACGTCATTCATCTGAAAAGAAATGATAATCAGAACAAGATAGAAAAAAGTCAGAGCTATTAAAAGGTGCGTCCTCAAAGAACTGAGCAACTCTGTAGATATTTACTGAACTTAACGATAGTCACTTAAGTAACACTGCCAAATATGGCAGATATAAATATTTATAAAATTTCTTTCTTTCATTTAACGGATTGACCTTTATGGCTGTGACAATCTTCCTTGATGCGTTTGTTCAGATTCACATCGAACAAGATGGGTTGGCTCAGATCAAAAACTGATGAGGCTCTTTTACCTGTGCTTGCACAAATGAACAAACCTGCCCAGGTAAGTCAGTTTATAATTTAAACTGTTAAGTTCTTAGGGAGATGAAACAAAATTTCAGCCATTATCAAAATATTCAAATCATAAATATGAAGCTTTTAATTGTACCCTCAGTACATTGTATGATATTCAGTTTAGCTTTGTGCATCAATTTCATAAAAAAAAAAAAAAAATATTTGGTGGCATAGTAATTATGAGTTCAATCACTGAGCCAGATTGTACAGACTTAGACTGAGTAGAAACACGGTTCAAACAGATAATTCCAGGTACAAATTCATTTTATAATTTAAACTATTACGTTCTTGAGGAGGCATGGTGGAGTAGTGGATAGCGGCTCAGATTGAGGAATCGGAGAGCTGAGTTCGAATTCCAGTCAAATCCATTACCTTCACTTACATGTTAATACCCTTATGAAAGGTATGAATCCTCTTGTTCTCCCCCAAGTTTACGGGTAAATAGCAGGACAGACCAGGTTCTGTAGCTTTGGATGGCAGAAAGAAATGGCAACCTACTTTGGTGGGGGAAAAAAAACTGCCTTGTCAGTCATGTATCAAAAGATACATGATCACCTAAGCGTGTATCATGCATGGCACATAACTGACTGATATACCCAAAAATTTTTTTAAAAAAATTTAATTTTAAAATTCTCAGTGTTCACACTCTCATGTACACATTACTGTAAATGTCACTTTATTCTGATGACTTCCTAAAGGACAAAATACGTCACATAAAATCCTTTTCCACTTTGTCATAGTTTTCCCTAAAATAGTTACAACTGTATTGTCAATCAATATGAATCAGTGATGTTTGTGTTTGGGAACATACCAATGGACTATTATTAAATCTTTTATAAAATTCCAATAGTGTCAACAGAGCAGGTAATAAGGAAAATATGTTGCTGACTTAAAAACATTACAATGACGAAAGCTTCTTCCCCAGAATGCTTACTTTGTGGGACAGACCCCCCCAAAAGGATGCTTCCTTAATCACTTCATTCTGGGTATGATGATAAACTACATTTAGCAGCAAGCCTTTTAATTGCTGTTGCTCCCAGGCTCACCCTAACCTGGGGTGGTCCCAGCTTTGGGCAATTAGTGAACCTCCAAACAAGTATATAATATATATTTATAATAAAATGACCAACAATACATTTTTATAGCAAAATGACAATCAATGCAACCCTAAAATATAAAAATACATTTTTATAGTAAAATTACCAACCATACATTTTATGATCTGCAAAATATATATCTAAAAAAACGACCTTTACTCTGAAAGTATAAATTACGTACAAAATATCTGTAGTTGAAAGTAGAAAATTATGAAAGATTTAAATAAATAACTCATAGAGGTTGATATGCCGCAAAACAAAATCATTCAACCAACCAACCAACATGATAGAACTTTCATGAAATTAGTCCATATAATATCCTAAAATTTCTTAAATCAAACTGTATTCCAAAATATAACTGCAACATAGAACACGTGCATAACACCGCCTCTAGTAATCATGTCTGCACAAAAGCTGAGTAGAAAGAAATTACTGGAAAGTAATTGAAACTCACCTGAAGCGAGCTGAATGTGTAATGCTCCTCATGCCAATGACACTTCCACCAAGCTTCTCTACGGCATATGACTTCACTGAATTTCTTTTGATGTGTTCCTCTCGAATTTATATTTAAACTGGGGTCATCAGGAGAGAATGTGTACTGTTTTGGGGCCTTCCTCTCAACGGTTTCAGTTGCACACCGGCCCCCCTCACTGATGTGAGGCCCCATTATAACGATATACAAGTGTTGTAGATAAACTAGTTCAAATGTGTAACGGCAAAATTAAATTTACGAAAATTCCAAAAAACGGCAAACCTCGCGACCTGAGAATGCAACGTGAACCTCATTACGCATTCACGATCAGTCATGTCATGCCGTCATGTTCACTGAAACACTCCACGGAGTATTTTATTTTTTCCATATCCACATAGAACTATTCTCAGTTATTTCTATTAGGCGTTTTATACTTTTGGCCCTATTACGCCCTTTGATTCCAATTTGGCCCAGAAATTGGTACAGAGTGCCTGAAATGAAACCCCTTGCTCCAATTTCCACTGCTCTAACAATTGCATTATACCCCTCCTTTATTAGCTCTGATTTTAGATTTTCATATTAGTTTTATAATCGTGGCTTTGTTCCATCCTGCATTCATATGGTACTGTTAATTCAACCAGGAGGATTTTATAGTTCACCCTTGACAGAAGAACAATATCTGGTTGCAGATATTATCTTAATATATAATATATATTATCAGATAGTATCATCTACTATGTATTAAATTGTGAAAGAAGAGTAACATATGTCATAGTTTTATTACTTTCAAAGCTCCCAAGAAAATTACATTTTGACATTAAATGGCCCATAATAAGTTGATGTGCCGTTAAAGAAACAAATCAAATCAATCCTTGATCACTACAATCTTAACCTCTTCAAGTTTAGGACCAACCCCTGATAACCTACATTCTTACTTCCTCCTTTTATGCCTTTCAACAACTTCATTTAGTAATCCTCTACTTTGAGTGACTCTAGAGCCTTGTATTTCAAGAACAATAGTATATTAAAAAACATTTCGATGAAGAATCAAAACTATTCAAATGACATTTAATAAGTTTATATGAAACCTATTTTCTTCAGTCTTTATTTCTGTAGTATTGGCTGAGTTTGTAATAAAAAAACTATGTTGCTAACTTAAAAATTACAATGACAATGCTTCATCTAAGAAATTTACACAGCTAAAAAATTTTTTTTTGTCTTCCTTTCAGCCACAACTGCAGATCACTGACTTTTTTTCATCTGCACCTCGTCCAGAAATCAGCCCAGAGAAATGCAAAAGCAAACGAGTGAAACGAGCTCTCCAGCGCTGTCTGCAGCATGTGGCTTTATGCCCAGAGCCATCAACTTCACTTAATGAGGAACGCATGAAAAGAGCTAAGGACATCGTAAAAGAGATGAGAAAGACAGGAACCATGCCTAAATGTCCTTCCAAAGCCACACAGGGTCAGAGAAGAGGCATGCCATCTGCTCAAAGGGGTCAGAGACGTGGCGCTAAGGTTGCACGTACCATTGAAGTGAAAGATGAACTCTCTCTTTCAGAAAGCAGTTCCTCAAATGAAGACTGAGGTTGTAAAATGAAGGCAATAATTAAACTATTGACACATGGAAAGAGAAAGTTAGAAGGGAAAGAATCTTTTTTTCTGCTTTCTAAACCATGCTGATTTGCAGAATTTATTTATAAAAATGTTATTTAACTCCTACGAACATGTGGAAGATTCTGCAGATATTCAGAAAGATTTTTTTTTTTTTTATTGAAGCTGAGACTTTATGGTTTTCGGTTCTTTTCATCTTGGAAACTGTTAACGAAGTATCTCATCTGTATAATAAATGCGAATATCAGTGTGTCATTGTGTCACACTTTTTCAACTTTACTCCCAGAGGCTGAAGCGCCACATATCATACCATTTTTGAATCAAGCTAACTCCATGAAATTAAAAACGTTCTGGGCTGGATCCGGACTCACAATCCTGAAATTTTGGATTCCCACGTTTTCATTACTGTGATTGTTTCGGTGTTTTTTTTATATGATTTTTAATGACAATTTTCTTTTATACAATAAAAATTTTTATAACTTGGAAATAAATTTTGGGAATAATCAAAATTAATTGCGAAATCCAGTGAAAGTCACCCATGAAATAAAAATAATTGTTTGTACATAAAGTAAAGACCTACATACATAAAATTGTCTTTAAATTAAGTGGCAGCAGAAGAATTATTGTTGAACTTTTAAAAGATAAGCATAAATATTAATGCAATACTTAAATGCAGCAATCAATTTTGAGTTCTTCTGTAGTTTACTGTTGCATATCGCATCTACTCCTCCCTACCTATTGTGATGAAGGACCAATTAAGGCCTCTCTGCAGGAGCTAGATTAAATTATTTTAAGCTAGTAAGAAATATGTGTCACTAGAAATTTCTCTGTCCTTTGATAAAGGACATCACAAAGAATTGTTGGAACTACTCGGTACCCTTGACATATTAGGGAAGGATATTAATATAATCCAGAACCTATACTGGCAGCAAACATCTACATCCGAGCTCAGCAGATATACAAAAATAGAAAGTGGTGTAAGACAAGGCTATGTCTTCTCACCAGACCTATTCAGCAAAAAACAGTGAGGTGATTTTGAGAGAATTGGTGGCCACAATCTTAACAACATATGATATGCAGATGACTTAGTGTTGACAACAGACACAGAAAGGAAACTACAAGAATTCTGACAGAAAGTAGCAATGGAAAGCAAGAGAAAAGGACTAAACATCAATTGTAAGAACACAGAATGTATGGTTGTCCAAAAAAAGCACAGTCCAACATGGCAAATTACAAATTGGAGATAGCAAAATCAAACAAGTACAACAATTTAAATATCTGTGAATTGTTTTAACAGAAGACAGAAAGTGCAGCACTAAAATCTGAAGGGATAGGAAAAAGTTTCCTTCCAAAAGCTAAGCAAAGTATTAAGAAATGGGAATATTTTGTTAGGAAAAAAAGAAAAGTGCTGTATTGTTATGTAATATCAGTCTTCCTCTATGGCAGTGAATGTTGAAGAAACTTGAAGCAACAGAAATGCAGTTCAACAGAATGATGATGAGGATTTCATGGATTGAATACATGAGCAACAAAAAAGCTTTAGGGAAAATGGAAACAAAAGGACACTTAGAATCAGGAAGAGAAAGGTTAATTTCTAGGGCACCTAATGAGGAAAGAGGGCTTTGGAGAATTTGACACTCACAGGATATATTGAAGGCAAAAAAATAGTAGTGAATAACGTACCTTACAAGTTGGATGACAGAACAGGGTTTAGGAGAGATAGCAAAAAGACATCATTTACTAAGAGCTACAAAGAACAGGAAATTGTGGAGAGCCATGATCGCTAACATCCTGAAGGGACATGGCATATAGAAGGACATTTACTCCAGTAAGATAGTGATTCAAGACAATGTAAATGGTGAAAAACGTGAAAACAATGATTGTTCTGGAGCAGCTGACATGATATTTCACTGATACAATATTGGAATCTCCAGGATGGTAGAGTGTGATATTTTTTCAGGAAGTAAAAAGTGTATTTAGAAAAAAAATATAACCGAATGTTTCAAAATTATTTTGTTTACCAGAGAGCTCCTTTTCTTCTCTGAGTTTCTGATATGAATTTCAACTGCAAGTCATATTTATTAGAAATAAAACAAAGAAAAAAAGATTTTTACCATAATCCTCTGTGTATAAGATGCGGGTTTTGTTTATCCAAAATTGTGTCCAGAAGTCTGATGTGTTTTATGCTTTATTTTGGAACTTGATCCCATTTTTCCATCATTCAAAATCTAATGGTGTATTATAAAAAAAAAAGTGAAGTAAATCTTTCATGTTTCTGTACATTTCAAAAGAAATACCTCAGACTGTCACAAAAAAATCAAAACCAAACAAACAACTTGATATTTATTCAATTTTTTTTAATTTAATTTCTCAGTGAGTATTTGTGATTTAGTGGTTTTGTATTCTAAAACTCATTATCATTTTTTTGTAATGGTTACAAATCAAAAAAAGTAAACAAAATGTGCCTTTTTTTTTTCTTTTTTTTTTTTAAACAAGTTTTGTTAATTTTCTCTGCTCTAAAATCAGGTGTGTTTGTTTTGTTTTTTCTTTTAGAATTTTCTGCATTTTTAACTGCATCTTATACTCCCTTGCAATCTATAGAGAAAAGCTTACTCTAGATCTGGCTAGTGCATTATCAAACACTATCTAATTTCTCCAGTCCATCACCTTAACCACTCAGTCATAACTACTTCTCCAAAAATAAAGAGAATAGTTGGATTGAAAGATTTGGCTGGTATATTTATTAAGCATAAAACAAAATATTTACATTACCAATTCAATATTTATCAAATTTACCATTTTTTTATCAGTCCATTAATTTTACAAGGCATAGAGGTCAGCAGAATCAAATGCAGTTCATAAGCCATTTTGGAGGCTTGTTTTTTTTTTTTTTTTACAGTAAGGTTCACAAGGCCTGGGAGCCACTCAAAGTAGAAGGTTATGGAGTAAAGGACATAGTTTATAAGGATTTGTGAGAAAGATAACCATGAAGCTCTCTAGCTATGGAATCCCCAAAAGAGTGTTCTCAGTAATAGTCATCCCTAACGGAAGGTCTTTGAAGTTAGTCCCAAGTGATCAGTGCAGGTTTTTGCTTCTCAGTTCAACTCTCTCTCTACTTTAAATTAAGAGTATACTCCAATCATTTGTGAATATCTCTGCTGATAATACACCTGGGCCCGCCCCCTACGTAGCCTAAGTTTCTTCCCTATTTTCATTATATGAAGAACAAAACCTCATCCACTGTGTATCCCACTTAAAATCAACAAACACCTTATATAAATGAAGAATTGATTTTTTTCCTATCTTAAATTTGCATTCATGTTTGTTCCACAAGTGTTTACATCAATGAGGTATTGATTCCCAATGACAAACTTTTTACTATGAGAGGCAGGTTAAAGATGCTTACCTGTATTGTTAAGGTTAACCAAAGGTACTGTGAGAATGTAGGCCTACTTGGTAGGTTACTATTTCTGAAAAGGCATGGATTTTAACCCAGTGTATAGTGCATGCAATCAGTGAAAATGCATGATTTTTAAATTTTTCAAAAGATTTACCCATGTATAGTGCCCCCACCATTCTTTTGACTTTAAAAAAAAACTGATCATAAAAACTTGCACTATACTTGAGTATACAGGCATTCCTCCATTAATGTACATTCAGTTAATGCGATTTTGATTAGTGCGCTAAAATTTTTATGTACCAAAATTTGATTACTGCCTACATAATACTAGATTAGTGCAGTAAAACATTCTTCAGTTTAACCATAGTAATTGAAAATTGATTTTTTATAGTTACCAATGAACAAATTAGCCGCACTAATGATTTCTGTATACAGCAATGTGTTGTACAAGATTTTATTTTTATGGACATATTTCTAATAAAATAGCAAAATAAAAAAAATTGTTTCTATCACATAAATTAGACTTTATTAATATAGAATTAATGTTGAAGTAAGCTTTGAATTGTAACTCTTTTAGCCTTCTATAACTGAACAATGCCGTCCATCATGAGAACCATAGCCTTTCACGTTGATCTGCTGCTGCTTTTCTCCCATGATGCCACTTATATTCAATTTTGCCTGATGTCCTCCAACTTTTCTGCAAGAGGAAAAAAACAAAATTATCCACATTATGGGAATGCAAGTAAAATACAATGAAAAATGAATTTCTATTGTATTGAGTCTCTATTTGTTAGGATTTGTATGAAATTAGTGAAGAACAATGATATGCATGCAAAATGATAGCAGATAAAATTTGCACTGATGTACTTAGCATTAGCAAACTTTCCCTATGCCTAGTAGAGATAGAACTTACTAACTATGGCTTGTGAGAACAGCTAAACAGTTTTGCATTCTAGTAGCTCAAAAACAGAAGCATAATAATTTTCTATGTATGATAACAAGTTTTTTGTTTGTGTTTAGCTTCTCAATTTTCTTGTTTCTTACCATCAGACTAGCCAAAGAGAATACAGTCTCCAATTATCTTGACTGGTTCTTGTCATTGGATCAAGACTGATGCTACGAGACAACATAGTGTTGAGAAAAATATGAATAATTAAAGATATCTCTTCAGCCACTGTAGCCTGTTTTGCAGTTATTCACATACAGTGAATGAGCAGCCATGACTAATATATATGAGCAGCAAGTATTCAACCAATTCTGTTAAATTCAACTTGTGTATTTAGGAAGCAATGTCTCTTTTAGGCATTTCTGAATAGATTACAAACATTATGTCTGCTTATTTTTATCGCAATCCATTTATATTCACAAACATTTTTCAGTATATTACAATTAAATAGGGCAAGAAATGTACTGTTATGCTTGATTGGCAAAGTTAAACAGTGTCTATGGGTATCCACTAAAAATAATTTTTAAAGTGATAATATATATAATAATACAACTGAGGAAATGTGTAAAAATTACAATTTTACATGTTTTTTCAGGTTGACAAAAATTCTGTCAAAAAGTGTTTAATTGATAATGAGGGCTATTCAATAAATTAAAAAAGTTCAAGTGACTTATCTGGTTAACCAACAAGTTTTGAATTGAAACAATCTTGTGACATTTTGAACAAAACTCTAGCATGTTAAGAATCTGAAAATTAGAATTACCATTCATTTGCTCAGAAAGGATAAAAATATGGGATCTGATAATAAGTTCAATAAATTTATCAAACATCTAGCTCTAATGAGCATTTCAATACAACACTTTTGTGTTGGCTATAAGTAATTTGAATTTTTCTTAATTTATTGAATATATACATATATAATGTTTTGAACAATAAAAAATATTAAAAAATTAAAATCTTCAGACACACTGGGTTGCATATTAATATTCTTTCATTTTTAATCAATTAGATTCCTCGACTATTTTTGGCCAGCATCAGGAGAAAAAAAATTTCTGCTTGTTAGTAGCACTGAACTACAGAAATAAATGACTTGATGGAGAAAATGAACTTTTTTCTGTAGTTTTCATTTGTTTATTTTTTTGTTATAAATTTTGGTCAGACCTTGTGTTGGTCAATCTCTTTTAAGTTGTTATTTAAGATAAGAGCTGGATGGATTCATGCTGCTCTGAATTCCCTTGGTCAGTTTGACAGTTTTATTCATTCCTGGAAAGGGGATGTTTCTCTGTTAAGTATGTGTGTTCTTTGGTTCTTAGGGAGTGAGTGAGTGAGTGAGTGAGTGAGTGAGTATGATGTTAGTATGTTATCATTTAGCTCATTAGAGAGTGAGTATGATGTGTGTAAGTGTATATATTAGTATGAGTGGGTGTATAAGTGTGAGGCCTCAACACCTCTGCAAGCATGTCTGTCTTGTGTGGGTGAGAAATGTGGGTAGGGCCTGATTTGTCGGGTTATATATTCTGTCTATGTTGTTAAATTTGTGATTAAACCCGTCTGGATGGAGTGTTTTTAGGCACAGAATCCACTTATCTTCATGGTCTTCTAAAATTTTTCTAATGTTATCTGCTCCGAACTTTTCTATTTATGCAATTATAATGAATTTGGCATGGGTTTTAAAATCATGTTTTTGTAGGCGGAAATGTTGTTCTACAGATAATAATCTTTCACGAGGAGTCGACTTAATTCAATTATGATAATTATTAATTCTGTAGTGAAAGGTCCATTCAGATTTTCTTACATATTGTTTTTGGTATAATGTGCATTCTAGGAGGTAAATTATGTTATGACTTTTACAGTTAATCATGGTAGATTTTGAAAGTAGATTTAGTGACTCGGCTAGTGAATGAATTTGTGTGTCTAATGTGGTTGTAGCATAAGCTCCTTTTGTTGTTACATGGTTGGGAAAATCCTGTTGTTTTTGTTGGTTTATTATGGATTACCATGTCCCCTGAAATGTGGTTACTACCTATGATTTCTTTTAGGTTCTTAGGTCTACGATATGCTAGAAGGCCTGGTTCCTCAAACAATTTTTTTAGGTCTGGTTTGAGATGTAGTATTTCCCAGCGACTTTTGAGTATCTGAGATAGTGGAGAAAGAGTAGCATCTGTATAGTAATTTCTGTGTTTTGTGGGGTGAATGTAGAGTCCTTCTTTTTTAATGTATCAAATATGGAAGGTGTGTGATCATTGTCCCTGTAGTGGGCTTTTAGCCATATTTTTCTGAAGAAGGATTTCAGGTCCTTTGCCAAGGTGTCTTTATCAAACCTTGGGGGACTAGCACAAAAGCTTAGTCCTTTATTTAATAACCTGGATGTTTTGAGTAAAAATTTACTGTTACTTAAATTTATAACTTGTCTGTATGGGTCATGTTTGTATTTGCAAGCATGACGAAGTTCTTTTGTAAAAGCTCGAAAGCTTGTATCATGTCCTCTATTAGGGATGCTATACTCCCATCCAAGTGTACTGGTTGGGGGCTTATCCCGTTTTTTTGAAGGTTCAATGTGCTTGCTGTTGATTGTCTACTAGGGGCTAATCTGGGTGGTCTGGCATGTCTAATGGGGTTATGCATTCTTTCTTTGGCAAAGATTGGCAAGAAATACACTGTAACAGTTACAGTGCATTTCTTGCTTTATTTAATTGTAATATACAAAAAAATATTCATGAATATGAAAGGATTATAATAAAAATATGCAGACATAATGTTTGAAATTTATTCAATCAGATATATATATATATATATAAAATTGTGTATTTGGACAGCAATCCCACTTATATACAAGTTTTATTAAAGATGACTGAAAAGGTACTGTGATAAAGCTTTTTATTTAATTTTTCTTGTGTTCATGTAAGTGTTTTGTTTTCTGGACATAAAATGTGTAAAAATTATCCAAATGTTTTGTATATCCAAGTACTTTCTGCTATTCTTTTAGTCATTAGCAAGGTTGTTTTTTTTTGTTTTTTTAACTGTGTAGATTTTTTTTTTGTTTCTAAAATGAGGGGAATTTTTTTCCAAACATGGTCACTATATTGTGGCCATGTTCATGGTTAATATTATTGAGTATTAGCTTTTTTAAATTATTAATACTTCCATTATTTTTATTCGTTGGATGATATTTTTTATTCGTGGATGATGCTATTACACTTGTATTTTTTACAAGTATGTTTTGGATAGAGTTTGGTAGGTTTTCTCGTATCTTTAAATGAGTCCTAATTGAGATCTGGCCAGAGCGATGTGATATGAGCCTTCATGACAGACATGAAGTGGTATGTCCAATATAATTATTCATGAATTTGGTTTGATCAGGAATTAAATTCCTTAATGGACATGTGAATTTGTAAATACAGGAATCCCTCGATTAGTGTGGCTAATCTGTACATCGGTAACTATAAAAAAACTAAATTTTTCAAATACTGTGGTTGAATTGAAGAATATTTTAGCACACTAATTAAGTATTATGTATGCACTAGTCAAATTTTGGTATATAAAGATTTTTGTGCAGTAATCAAATGGGCATTAATTGAGGGATACCTGTAATATTTGTTCTTTGTAATATATATATATATATAATACTAATCCAAATTGTGATGAAGAGATAATGATTTTGCTAAAATATAAAAGTATGAATGAATAGAAAACTTGATATTTTCTTCTTTTACTCACTTTGCTGCAAAGAAGATTTTAATTTTTGTCCAATAAGCATCTGCATGAGTGACATGTCCTTCAAGATAACCACTACTAGGCTCCGTATAGAAAGTTTTGGTATCACAACATGAACATGAAACATCTGAAATGTCATATCAAAAGAAATTATAACATTTAAAACACAATTCACAAATGCAAGACAACAGGTGACAGTGTTCAAGTATCTCTTTTCAGTGCAGATCTGGTAAATATTTTAAATACATTTTCACCAATTTCTATTTCATTACATTGCTTAATTTCTAAAAGCTAAGAAATATATTATATTTCAGTGGCAAACGTCTTGCAGCCATATTACCTGTTCTCATAAATCGTACCTGGTCAGTACTAGAGCGGTGACTGCTTAGGAAACCCAGATGCTGTAAGCTAGGATGTGAGGGGGGTATAATGGATAACGCCTTGGAATTGGAAATCAGAGAGCCAAGTTACAATTCCAGTTTTATTCATTCACATGCAAATACCCTTGGGAGAGGCATACATCCACAATTTCTCCCCCATGGGTTAATCAGTAAATCATTATCTCCAAAAACTTCTTACAATCTAAAAAAATATTTTTTGGCTATAACCAGCAAGAGGTTGATAAGTTGTAAAATACAATTCAATCAATAAAACTCAGTGGCAAACAATATTTGGTTTATATTTAACCCTTTCAATGTAATCTTGCAAAAATAAATTTTTTTATATTAATGAGTTTGTAACCAATTGAGGTCACCATTTATGCATGAAAGTACCCTTTAGGAGATTGTAGCAATAAAACAAAGCACGTGACAAAAACCATGAAGAAGGCTTAGTTCGAGTATAGATCAATGGGAGAAAGAACACATTAAGAATCATAATTAGAACTCATAATTGAATAGTTTGAAGCAGAACCAGCAACGACTGATGACAATTTTAACTTAGCAGAAATGAGTAAATCCACTATAATGATAACTTTGTAAGTCTGAGTAGTTCGATAAGGTCAAATTGGCAGCTGATCTAAAAAAATTGCCTGCATTCTGTTATTAAATGAGGTCAACAATGGCTTGGAAATTTCAATGCCTCCAAATCAAAACTAATCTCTTTTAATCATCTGAGAGAACCCTTTCTGCCTTCCATCAGTATTGTTAATGCTAAACTTCAGGAGAGTTACTCATTGCATGTTCTTGGACTAACATTTTCCGCTGACATGAAGTTGAAATATTATATTGAATCTGCTGTTAGAAAAGTTGGTTCCCTGTATTGTGCTAGACAATTTTTCTTGTCAGAATCTATATTACTTGTTTATAAGTATACCATTCATCCTTGCTTTGAATATTGTTGCCACATCTGGTCTAGTAGTCTCTAGTGAGATTCTTGATAAAATCCAAAGAAGAATTTGCAATGTTACTGGTCTTGACCTGGCATCCCAGCTTGTCACTTTACCACTGCACGTAATGTATGAGATCCAATGTTTTTAAACACAAAGTATTTTTTTTAGGAGTGAGACAAAAATGTTGTAACATATAATTATTTTTTTTTACAATAATGTTCACCTTGTACAAGACCGGAAGGCTACTCAAGATAGTCACAGAATAAGGCAAAATTTATGCAGATATGTTGGGGAAGATAATGGTTAACCATAGACTTGAACATATAGTAGCGATTGGGGAAGCAACTACTTTGGAATATATAGGGAATGAGGGTGGTTCGTTACAGTGTATGTAGCATGGCGGGTCATAACCGTGAAAGTTAAGACTGGCAAAACTCTCCATGGAAATAACCTTGTATTTGTGGGAAAATATTTATGAGATTAAAATATTCAATCTAATCTGTTTTCCTTACCAATACTGATGAAGAATAAAGACTTCGACTGTGACGTATTTATCAGTGTAAATTCTTCCCATTTTTCCTGCCCAATCCAACATATACCAAAATCAATTTTATCAGTGGAGACGTCAAAATCTGGTAGTGCAACTTTTGCCTCTGTGGTTATTGTCTGCAAAAAAAAAAAAAAAAAAACAAAAAAAAAATGAGAAAAACAAAAAAATTTTTGTCTGAATTTCTGGAATGAGGCATTATTATTTACACTATTTACATTCAGACTATTGTCCTCAACTTTGTTGTTATCACATTTTGGCCATTGTGCCCTCTGGCCTTCATTAGATATATCTTGATTGTTGCAACTTACACAGAATTTCAAACTGAACCCTTTATTTAATCCAGGGGAGGTGGGTAGACTGTTCTTGTTCTACTGCTCATGTCTAGGGATATCTTGTCTAGTTCTTATTTTTAGTACTGCTCAGTTATTGCTCACCCCGTTTCCACTCAGTCCAAGTACATATTGCACCAATGTTCAGTTCAGAACTCCCTGTAGACTAACCAGATCAATATACACTTGATGAACGCCAGAGGGTACAACAGCCAAAATGTTGTGATAATAACAAACAAAGATGACAACAGTAGTCTAAATGTAAATAGAGTAAATAATAAAATGTTTTATGATTAAAATCTTCCATTACCTTTTGAAAAATGTGTCAGATATTTTCTGCTTATGTAATTCTCAACTCTTATTTCTCATGCCAAACATACTTAATCTACAAAATTGGATTTGTTCTGTAATATTGTCATTGTAAAGACTCATAAGAATATTATTTATTTATATGCAGACTATTGTCTTCATTTTTCATGTTGTGCCCTGTAGCCTTCGGGTGTATATATCAATTAAAGTAACCTACAGGGAATTTTGAACAGAACCCTTTATTTAATCTACAGTGTAAATTGTTCTCGTTCCATTGTCAATGTCTAGAGATATCTTGTGTAGTTCTTATTTTTAGTACTGCTTGATTATTCTTCTTCCACCAAGTCCAAGTAGACACTGCCTGGTCCAGGGATTGAACTCACAATTACTATGTCACCAAATTCATGAACCAACGTTTTAATCCACTTGGATAATACTTGGCAGAGAACTTGGAGCCTTAAACCTAACCTGCCTGCTGATGAGTGCTGCTGCTGCTTGTCATACTTGACTGGACCTACTGAAGCTTTCTTTTTACACTTGCTGCTGAAGACCTGCTGTCATTTCTCTTTCTTTCTTTATTAGCAACTTCCATATAATATTTATTTCTACTAAGGAGGTCCTCATAGTCTAGCATATGCACTGATTCTTTCAGACATCTAACTCTCCAGTGTTCTCCCTTGTCCAGAATTTTCTCTTCATTCTACAAGGGCTAATGTCTACTCTTTTCTCTGCATACATGATCAGCCATGTCTGATTTCATTGTTTCACCTCTCACTATGGCTTTTTGATGTTCCTCTTTACTATTGGGAGGCAGCTTGTTTCACCATTATATTCTTTGCCACAACTGCAAAGAATGAAGTGTACACATTCCTGTTATTAAATAGGTCAAGTATATTGGCTCAACTTTTTATATGCAATGACATACACAAAACACACACATATATATATATATATATATATATATATATATATATATATATATATATATATATACCTGTTCCATATAGAGAACAATATATCACAAATATATTGTCTTCCTCCTCAACCCTTCTGTTTCCACCTGCTGATGTTAGTTGTTATTCTAAAGAGTGATCCCAATCATTTCCCATTGGTATATGTCTGGGTAGCCACTTATGATTTTGGCATAGTGTTACAGACATCGGACAATCTCATTCTTTTCGCACGATATTGATGGTATGAATTGAAGTTGAGGCATTGTCTGGTAAAGGTTGACTTTTAAATACAGATGCCATGAACCTATTCTCTGTGTGAGCTATTAGTACATGAAAGACTGGCTGATTATTTTCTTCTTCCATTGTAAACTGGATCAAAGGTTTTATTGAGTTCACTTTGTCTAGCAGGAATCTGTACAATAGCCAAGTGGATTAAAGTGTTGGTTCATGAATATGTGGATATAGTAATTTTGAGTTCACTCCATGGGGTGGGCAGTGTGTACTTGGACTCAATGGAAATGGGATAAGCAGTAATTGATCAGAACTTTGACATGGGCAGTGGAATGAGAATAATCTACTCAGAGACTGAACTCATGGCCACCAGATAAACTGCATACACTTAAACAAATGTTTATATTCATTAGACGGTTTTCCCATAGTGGAATCCTAAAGTCTTAATGCCTGTCCTTTCCTGATCAAAGACACACATATGGTATTCAATTCTATTGGAATGGGTTTCTGATAAATAAAATATTAAATTTTTTTTTTAAATTCTGATGACAACTTGTAACACACTAGAAATTAAAAACCAACAAAAGCTAGAGAAATCAATTCCAGCTCCAAATATGATATTCAAAATTTGCTCAGCAATAGAACAAGAAATAATATTGTTTTTCAGTCAATGAAAAAATTTAAAAATAAATAAACACATCTATCTGAACCACTTTTTATGGAAGCCAAACTTTTAAGACACTTTAAAGTATAGCTAAATTCACCAGATTGTTCAGACAACATGCCATTTTGCTTGATCCCAGTCAATTCCCTTATCACCATGGCAAAAGGAACCTGACATCAATGGAAACCATTTTAAATCATTGCTAATAACAGTAAGAAATAAATTTTTCAATACAAATTTTATTGTACCCTTATTTTTCTTTTATTCCTTCCAAATCAATTCAACCTGCTTTGAAAAACTATTTGGGCTTTAAATTTTGAATTAATAAAAAAAATTTTTTCCTTACACACACACACAAAAAAAGGAACATTGACAAACTTCAATACATTTCTCTTTTATTCTGTTCTAAAATCTAAAGAGCATTATGTACATTGATAAATTTAGTATTTGTTAAATACTACTGTAACTATTTGTTTTCAGGTTTTGCTATCCAACTACATTTATCTGAAAGCTTCAATTCAACAAGGTCTACTTCTCAAACTTGGTGGACATATGCCAAGCTCTCAGATATTTGTGGCCTTTTTCCATTTAAAACCATCAGCTCAGTAAAAAAAAACAAAACTGGTAACTGCCTCACTAAAATTGTTGTGTCTATAGTAAGCAAAATGAGGATACCAGTTTATATCAGTATGTAGGGATGCAAAGTGTGATTATCTTCCTTTGGTCAAGAAGAAGTCAGGGGTGTCTTGTGACAGCTGGTGAGTGATATCAGTTCATAGAGCGTCAAAAGTCAGATGCCTTCCCATGCTTGTTACTATGTAGCCCATGGAGAGGACAGACATCACAAGTCCACAGCAGTAAGGTATACAGAGGAACCCATATGGTCTCAGTAAAAACATAAAGGATGCTCTTTATCCTGTTGGAAAATATTACAAGTAAGACTCTCTCTTTTCCCACTGCTTGTCGTATACATATGTTACAGTTTCTCAGTGTTGACAAATTAGTGATAAGCATGCATATATCAGGATGTACAGTGTGGTGTAATGGATGACAGCTTGGAATGAGAAATCAGAGAGCTTTGTTCAAATTCCAGTCGGGTGCATTACATTCACTTACACGCAAATACCCTTGGGAAAGGTATGAATCCATCTCTTCTCTTCTTCAGCTATGGATTGAATAGCAGGACAGAATGGGTCACATAGTCCTGATTAGTAACCAGTCTACTACAGAAGGGAATGTCAACCTACTGCAGGGAAATCTTCTATCTAGTCAGTCATGAATCTAAAGCAACATGATCACCCAAGTGTGTATCATGTATGGCACTTAACTGACTGTCCGCAAGTATGTACATGGTAAGGTGGGCCTCTCTTTTTTCTCCATTCTACAAACCTCTTTCACCACAGGCGCAATGTACTAGTAATAGTACTTTGGACACATCGAGGTGGTGTAATGGTTAGCAAGCTTGTCTCGCTAGAACAATCACGGCTGAGTAGTGAGTTCGATTCTCACTGGGTGCCCCCTAATTTCGGCCTTGTGCCACATTTAAGCTATGCTTGGAAAATTGGACACCTCGACGTGGTGTAATGGTTAGCAAGCTTGTCTTGCTAGATCTGTTACTACTGAAAAGTGAGTTCAATCCTCACTGGATGTCCCATACTTTTGGCCTTGTGCCACATCTAAGCTATGCTTGGAAAATCAGGGGACCTCGAGGTGGTGTAATGGTTAGCAAGCTTGTCTGGCTAGAACAATTACGACTGAGTAGTGAGTTTGATCCTCACTGGGTGCCCCATACTTTCGGCCTTGTGCCACATCTAAGCTACACTTGGAAAATCACTACTAGTAATAGTACTTTGTCCTTGGGAAATGTATGAATGCATCTCTTCTCTTCTCCAGCTATGGGTAAATAGCAGGACAAACTGGGTTCTATAGTCTTAATTGGCAACCAGTCAATCAGAGAAAGAAACGACAGTCTACTGTGGGAAAATCTTCTGCCTAGACACTCATGAATCAAAAAAGACATGAATATCAAAGTGTATATCTGACTGATGTATAAAAAAATAGATTTGAGAACAATTTATGTTTGTCATTCCTTTCTTTCAGCTATTCTGTTTCATCTGTGTATTAAAGTGTTACTACATTGCAGATCTATTAATGCCTATAATGATAAAATGCAATATTCCTTCTTGCTTAGCACCTCCACTAAGTGTATAATAGTACAAAAAAAAAAGTGGTGGTTGTTCATTTTGACTCCTCTTTTGAAATCCCTAAATATGTTTAAGATATACAGACCTGAGTTGTTTCATTTCTGAACTTTATGGTTATGGCATTGGTGAACTGCATCCACATTTCTTTACCAACTGTCTTCAAACTTACACCATCCAGAAGGCATGTATCTTCTGCTTCTAGCATCTGCCGGTAACTCAGGATTTCTGAGCTTAAAAGAAAACCCACTTTTACCTAAATGAAAAGAATATAAAAACACTTGAAAGCAAAGGTTTAGTGTTCTTTTGTGAATTACTTTTATTAGTACAATACTATATTGTGGCATATAGATTTACCCATTATTCATTTTATCATGAAAAGGTTCAGATTTTAGTTAATGAAAGTTTACAGGTCAATTGTTATATTTATTGACAATATTTTACATATATTCACTATTCATAATGGTCACTCTTTGTGTTCAGCATAGCCCTTAATCTTTTCTCAACTGAAGTGCATGATATCTTTGCTCAAATTCTACCACAACATCAGCTTCTTTCATGTCTGACACACTTGAGTATATGTGAAACATTGTTGTCCAATATAGGCTATAATGCAAAGTTCAGAGGATTAATGTCAATGCTTGATGGAGGCCAAATTGACTTGTCAAAAATTCACAGAAATTTCTCTTGCATCAGTTCTGCATCAAATTGGCCATGTGCATGGGAGCACCATCTTGAGTGAAGGCATGACTTCTAAATATAGGTGGCAACCAGAGCAACACATATCTCTTCAACATTTGTTGATAAACTCTGCTATTCAATTTTACTCCTCCTTCAACAAACACCAAGGGTGATTTCAAACTAAGACAAGCAACAGCAGCACAAACCATGATACCATTCAGTTTCTGTCACTTGGAATGTGTTCTGACACTTTCAGAGATGTTTCCTGATGAAGTAGCATAAACCATATTATTTTGGTAGTTGACCACAGCCTCCACATTGAATAACTTCTTATCTGACCAAACAAAGACTGTATATAACACACTGCATCTCCAACATTATTTTCCCTCTGCTTGGAGGCACTTGAGAGCAGCTGTTGTCATTAAATCTTCTCTGGTTTTAGCCCTAAATCCTCTTTCATAATCCTCTTAGCAACCACTCTGAAATATCCAGTTCTTTTGCAATCTTACTTATGCTTCTTCATGGCTTTCACTTTGCCCTCGTCTTGATGTTTTCAATGACTCTCCTGATACAAACTAAACTGTTTTTCCTGGAACTGGATTTGGTGAGGTTTAGTCCTCTTAAAATTTTTTTCCACACATTAAAAACAGTTTATCTGCAAGCTTTCAACTGTTTTATTACCTTACTATTCTTTGTACCTGCTATTTTCAATGTGACAATTTGGTCACGTTTTGTTTGAGCCACTGTATTAAAACATAAACAAAAGATTCTCAAGAAGTCTTATGCAAAATGTGAAACTATTTTTACAAATAGGTATGTTTCAGTTTATGTTTAAATAATCGGTAAATATTTATGCCATTCATAGTACATAATAATTTTATTCGTATGATAATTTAATTTACTAACTTTGAAGATCATAGAAGACGTTCCAATCCATTTTGTTACATTAATGTTACAGATGATTACATTTTAATATTCTCATATAATTTATAATTTTTACTGAATACTTTTACAAGACAAGAGATTATCAAAAGTTTTTTTTACATAAATTACATGATGATAATATGTTATGTGACAAAATATTCACAATAATAATAATAATAGATGCTCTTATGCATACGACAAACATGGCTCTTATGGCTTCTAATCTTGACTGAAGGGTTTTTTTTGTTTTGGTGAATTAAGATGGGGTACCGTAAATATCCCATTTTGTATCACAGATTTACTTGTCATTTACCTGACTGTAATAATCTAGCAGGATTTGGTAGTCAAGACAACTTTGGAGTCACATCTAGACACTTGAAAACACCCTGAATTAGAGACCCTGACTGGGTTAACCTGCCTGAATGTATTTCTAACTGGGCTCTATCTGTAAGGTTATGCACTGCTTTTATTAAAAGCTGTCAATGTACCACAAACACATTTGGCTGGAATGCATGTGCCTGGTATGACATTCTTATCAAACTGGGTATCATGATGGTAATATTAGGCTTCATATATTTGTACCCCAACATTATTATGATAGCATGCTGCTCTCTCTCTCACACGATAATAACAATAATAATAATATGGGCACTTGGCCGAGTGGTTAGAATGTTTGCTTTCTGACCACCAGACCTGGGTTCAAATCTAACCATGGTCGCTTTGTCAGAAAGGTAACTTCTTGATGTTATCGATCTGGAAGAAGCAATCCCAGCATGCAGCACTTTTGGAAAATACCTGAAAACCATACCACGAGTTGACCCAAGCCTTGTGAGTGAAATTGGGTAGACAGAACCCTTGGGAGCCTTGTTCAGATTGCTGATCACGCTAGATACCATGCTCTCTCCTAGAAACTTTAACTAAGGTCTGCTCAGCATAGTTGCAGTATAAACTACACGTGGGCTCTGTGGGTATTGAACAAACACTAAATGCACCTGAACTAGTGTCTGCAATAGGGATTAGCTAGCCACCCTAGTAGATGGGTATACTCAATATGAGTGGCCAGCCATTAATTAATAATAACAATAATCTTTGCTACACTAGAGCTTAGTGAAATGTATGTATTAAGGGATTATATTGATCTTGGGTAAAAATAAAAGCTATAATTAATCTTGGATATTCATGAACTTATAATTAATACCAGATACCAGAACATTTTATAAATCTATAATTAACGTCTGATTTTACAGTGGGCATTCATAGGTTATAATAAGAAACTTATAATTCACAGTGGATTTTTATAAACCTATAATTAACACTAGATTCTATAGTGGACATTAATAGAAAGATCCTATAATTAATACTGGACTTTTATGAAACTATAAATAAAATCAGATTTTTTATACACCTATAAATTAATATCAGATTTTTGACAAACCTATTATTAATGTTGGATTATTTCTTTTAAATCTATAATTAATATCAGATTTTGATTTTAATTTTTATAATTAATGCCAGATTTGACAGTGAGTATTAACAGGTTAAAATGTTCACAAATCAATGGAATGGCCACAGTGTTCTTTTAAAGCAGTTAAACATTTTGTATCTGTCTATATTTCTGAGATGAGGTATTATGTACACTATTTACATTATTCGGACTATTGTCCTCATCTTTGTCACCATATTTATTATAATGTTTCAGCCGTTGTATGCTCCAGCCTTCTTCAGGTGGATGGAATGTCGAACTGAACCCTTTATTTCTCTCTCTGTTCTAGTTCCAAAGAGGGTGAGTTCAATACCCGGTTAAGGCAGTAGCGTACTTGGAGAGGGGAATTAACAGGAGATAACTGACAACTGACATCCATTAAAACATGGCACATGGAGCTAAAACAGTCTACCCCAGTGAGCAAAATAAAGGGTTCAGTTTGACATTTCAACCATCTGAAGAAGTCCGGAGCATACAATGGCTGAAACATTGCAATAAATATGGTGACAAAGATAAGGACAATAGTCCAAATAATGTAAATAGAGTAAAACATTTTATTGAAAATCTAAGAAAATGTTTGAATAATCCTTAAATGGAAAAGAACAGCACACATGCAGCTTACAGTAAAATTTAAATTCATAACCCACTTTATACAACACAAGTTCTCTAAACCAGTGATTTTCAATGTGAGCCCAGAGAAATATTTTCAATGGGCCTAAAGACACCAGGAGCAGTGTAGTCATTAGTCAGGATTTTGTATTTTCTACTACATTTTGCTTTTGTAAATAAAATGTATTTCCTGTTACATGGAATTTCTATTTGTGTTTATGTGGTCATGAAAAGTTTTGGACACCAAAAATGGGCTGCAACAAAGAAAAGGTTAAAAAACACTGTTCTAAATCATAAAACCATACAAGAGGGCATTTCTTTTCTTTTAAGAAGAATGATTACAACAAATTAATAACTAAAATGATATTGATTACAATGTTATTTTAAAAAAAATAATAAAAGGTGTTCTCCAAACCATTAGGTGCTTCTGGGGGTAGAGTGTAAAGAAAGTTGAATGTTTTTCATTTGTATTATCCAAAGAACTCAGTTGAAGATTAGTAAAAGTGAAAGGTTCCTTGGTCAAAAGCATAAAATTCATTGATGTCTGAGTGAGGTTTATCAATTTCAGTGAAGATGTCATCATTTTTTTTTCACAAAGCTGCAATATAAAAATTAAAAATGATCATATTAAGACCTGACTATCATGTCCTAATTTGTTCTAAGATCAAAAATTAGGAATTAGAATTTATTAATAAAATTTTATGCAATGATGGCTATCTTTGGATGTAGTGCATTGCATTTTTTCTATGATTCAACAGTTCTATAAAACAAAAAGTATTGGGTTTCAATAAATGTCCCATATATTTAAGATTACCTTGAATTGGAGAGGTTGCTATGAGATTTTCTAAGCAAATCTTTGTCAGTGTTAGGGATTGTTATTTTGCTACCAATTCACATATCATATTCTCAGACAAGGTTAAAATTCATTCATAAATATGGCTATATCTCTTTCAAACTAGTTTTGTTATTTATCTATTTAAGTATCAGTGTCAGGGTGACTACATCAGTAGGACCACCCAGAGAAGAGAATTGGCAGCATACATTAAGTTAACTTGAAAATTTGTATAAGTGTTCTTTTACATCCAGGGCTGCAGTCTCCAAACATCTTGTTAATAATTGGTAATATATGTTGGCCAACTGTGAGGATATGCTTTCTGTGTTGAATAAATCATATTCTGACTTTCATCTAAAAGTTTTTAAGACAATTTTATTAAATTAATTGTAAACAAAGGAATGGTTGTTGGGTCTCAGTTTGAACTGTTTATAACATAAGTATACAAATCTTAATATATTATTAATATATGTATATTTAGCATTCTGCTTCCATTTGATCATATTATATTATTATTATCTTCAATTCAGTGAATAATATAGGTCAAGAAAGATTTCAATGCATTTTCCATGTAATAGTTACTTTCGATGGCAATTTTGTGCAAACTAAACACCAAGGTGGATCACAGAAGCCTTGAATAAGCCTCCAACTTCTGATTGGCTAATATATGTGAAAAACATAACACCTACACACAAGTGTTCAAAGTCATTTTACCACCAAAATCTGGTTATGTGTTCTCAAGCCTATCACGTGATTCACATTAATTATAAATACTTGGACACATCTTTACTTTTTCTCTTTTGCCTTCTCTCACATACACGATGTAGCTCAGTAGAGAGGTCATGTTTTCTCCCTTTGGGGAAAACACTATGACGCACACACATATGTATGAACATCACACATCTACAAGCATCTAGGAACATTCATTCCTTCAACAACAAGTACACAAAAACTTATCAACTTCTAACAGTGAGACAAGGAGAATTTAACTACAATGTACACCACTGTCGAATACATTTCTCACTGTTTGATATTTATTTCCAACCAATGAATTTTTCATCAGTAATAACTTATCTTACAACTGTTAGCTTGAGAGTGCATAAACCTCAAAACTCTCAGCACATTTTGATTCAACAGATTGCTCGGCAAGGAATTCTCGATAATTTATATTAAATCAGAATTTATATTATATCAGAAGTGTAAAGTTTAAAAGTTTCTCTTTAAGCATGAATCACAGCTTTTGGTCTTTAATTTATGTTCAAGTATTTTTCTTACTCGACAAACTTTCAAGAATTATCTACATTGAACCTTTTGTAGAAGAACAACACTTCTTTGACAACTTTCCTTTCAACTGGAATCTACTTTTGTCAAGTAATTTTGAACTATTATCTTATTTTCAGACAAAAAAGTATTTTACCTTTTTAAACCCTGACAAAGAATCAATTTAGCAGATAAAAGTAAACAAAAACTCCTACTGCATTCTTAATATTAAAATTCTTAACTAAAAGGATTTGTTTAAAAACAGTTTGTTTGACTCAGAACTGATTTATTCAGTGATGGCAAACAGGAAGAGGTTGTTTAGGTGATGAATGGTGAGAAGTTTAGTTTTGGAGGCAATAAAATTAACAAGCCATTCCTTGTCCCAGTTGACAACAGACTGCAGGTCATTTTTTATATCAGCTGACAATTTGACGTTATTGAGGTTGAGAAATGATGTCATGAGAAAGATTTTTGATGAAAATTAAGAAAAAAGTAGGTTTAAGGATGAAGCCCTGGGGGTCACCTGCATTAGTACAAAAGGATCTAGAAGAGTGGCCATTCACAACAACTCTTATTTCATGATTTGATAAGAATGACTTTGTCCTGGCTATGATGATAAACTATATCAGGTAGCAAGGCCTCTGATTGGGAGATTGGAAGTTTTGAGGAGTCTTGTACCACCACTTAAGTGAGATTGTTCCCAGGTCCACCCTGACTTGGGTGGTATTGTCTGTTAGTGTCACACCTATGGATAAATAGTGAACCCCCTCCCAAACAAAAACAAAAAACTCTGAAAGTATAAATATACATTTTTAGTAAAAATACCAGCAATATATATTTATATAAAAAAATTACCAACAATACATTTCATTTGTAGTTGAAGACATACAATTGCTTTCAAAAATTTTAGTAGAAGCCATAAAATTGTGTTCAAAATATTTAATTTTGGCATTAAATAACCCACAGAGGTTGACATGCAACTAAACAAAATCAACCAAAAAGCCAATGTGAAAGAACTCTTTCATGACATTAATCCATATAAATGTCCTACAATTTCTTAAACTGTATTCCAAAATATAACTACAACATAAAACACACATATCACCACGTCTAGTAATCATGTCCTCACAAATATGTATATGCACAAAAGCTGAGTATCATCTACCATGTATTCAATTGTGAAAGCAGAATAACATATATTTTTATTGCTTCAAAGCTCCCAAGGAAATTAAATTTCAGCATTAAATGACCCATATGGAGTTGATATGCCATTAAACAAACAAATCAATCAATCAATAAGACTGAATCAGATGAAAAATTTGTCTGGAATACCATAGCCTTTCAGCTTGTGAAGAAGACCAGCATGCTAAATCCTGTCAAATACTTTTGAGATGTCCAAAGCAGCGGCCAGAACTTCACCAGTCTTACCTAAAGCTTGACAGAATCTTTCAGCAATAATCATTGCTATTGCTGAAAAGAAACGAATCATGAATTAACAATAATATTGCAGAAGTAAATCATTAAAAGATCTTTGTCTTTCATGACTTACCTTGTTATTCTCTAAGAGTTGACACAGGTTGCATTCAAAATATAGTTGATCTTCGCCCATAAAATCTACATAAAGCCTACAAAAAGAAATAAAAAGGTTTTTTTTTTTTAACAAAAGATATTAACCAATATGTTAATATTTACTTTTATTAATATTTTTATTAATCACCCTTGGCAACACACTTGCTATTACAATGATGAAGGCATTATGCAAAAATGAAAATTCAAGCTTAACCCCTTCCCTGGCATAGACATGTATGTACGTTTTTACCGAAAATGTCTTTTTCAGACACAGACAAATAAATATGCCCAAAACATAATGTTCAAAAACCAGTTACAGACGTGTTTATATATTGATGTTGATTATTTTTATGCCCTTTTGGGCTTGAAATGTGTCCAATGTGTCAACTCGAGGTGTTCACCACCACTCGGGTACTTCAAGTTGCCTCAGTTTCTTAGTTAATATATTAAAAACAAATAAAATAATTTGTCTGAAAAGGAAATGTTTTTCCCAAAATAATTGGCAGAAAAGGGATTAAAAAGAAATATAGTTGAAACCTGTTGAATGAGAAAACAAAAAAAAAATCCTATGTGACACGTTTCATCCTTTAAAAGAAATTCTTTAATGTTTTCAATGATGGAATCTTATATATGTCTCAGGAGGGAACAAACTACAACAATTGTTCTCAGTTATATTTGTTGAAAGACATGCATTTATGACTAATGCTAACCTCCAGGAGGGTGACTCATTTTGCCTTCTCAGGCTAACATTTTCCACTGACATGAAACGGAAAGATTATATCAAATCAATTGCTAAGTCTGTTGCTTGGAACGTAAGGTCCCTGTGTCATGCTAGATAATTTTTTTTTAATCTTCATCCTTACTTTAAATATGGCTGCCACATCTAGTTTCATGCTTCTGCTATATTAGAGATTCTTGTTAAAATCCAAAGAAGAATTTGCATTGCCTGAAATTAGTCTTGACCTGGCATCTTGGTTTAAGTCACTTTCCCACTGCTGTAATGTAGCTTCCCTGTGCCTTTTTTATAAATACTTTTGTGGTAAATATTTTGATGAACCTTTCTGTTATCTAGACCTTATGAATTCCAGCAAAGTACTAGATTGGTTGAAATATCCTATCATTTTACAGTGGAAATATCTAGATATAACTATAGGTTCTATGATAACAGTTTCTGTTCTCGCACTTCTCGCTTCTGGGGATCTCTTCTGGCTTATTGCTTTCAAGTCAAGTTTGATCTGCAAAAATTTAAATCCAATGTCAATTGTTATCTTCTGTCTTCTTAATTCTTGTTTATTTATTGTTCTTGCTTCTTAATAATGGTTTTTTTTTCTCATATTCTTTAATGCTCAGTAAAACTCCTGCATGTTAGTGGCTTTGTTGCCTTGCTTGGGGTGAAATTTTAATTAAGATTTTAAATCTTTGGTATTTGTTATGTGTAGTAGATGCATTACCTTATCAACCTGATTTAATTTTTGTTTCTATTTTTATTGATGTCATTTTCACATCTTCTTATAATTCCTTTCTCTTTTGAGTCGACAGATTTGTAAGAATCAGAAAAAAGAAAGAAGTCTTCCTGATTTTAATATTTTTTATTTCACTCATACTAAAATATTTGATAGACTCCAGAAGATAAATAGACCACAAAAATGTATCATGAAAGATTTTTATCATCTCCTTCTATGTGTTCAGGACAGAGGCAATCATGGCTCTCCACAATTTCCTATCTTTTGTAGCTTTTAATAAATTTTGTCTTTTTGTTATCTTTCCTAAACATTGGTGTATCATCCATTTACTCAAGTTCACTAAGTAGGTTATACATTTTTTTCCTTTGTTCCTCTTATCTTCAACCTGTCCTGTGAGTATGGAATTTTCCAACATGTTTTTCTTCTTTTACTAGCCTAGAAATTTCAACTTTCTCTTCCTGGTGTTAAGTATAAGTTTCCTTTTTGTTTCCATTTTCTCCATTTTTCCTTTTTGCTTCCATTTTCTCCATTTTTTCCATTAAAAATTTGTTGTTGCTCACATGTTCAGATCATGGTATCCTCAGCATCCTTCTGTAGAACTACATTTCTGTTGCTTCAAGTTTCTTCTTTATTTACTGCTATATAAGAAGGTTGATATTACATAAGATTTCATTACTTTTTACTTGGTTTCGAAAAAAACTTTCCTGTTTCTTAATAATTTGCTTAGCTTTTGGAATGCATCTTTCGCTATCCTAATATGCCTTGGGAATTCAGTGTCACACTTTCCAAGCTATGTTAAAGCACTTTCTATATAAACAAATTGTTGTACTTGTTTGATTTTGGTATCTGCAATTTGTAATTTGCATGTGTTTTTCTTTTGCTAACACCAAAGGTAAATAATTCCTATTTTTCTTTTTTATGTAAATAAGTCAAGTAATGAGAGTACAAATGATGTTTTGGATTTATTCTATTCTTTTGTTTACACAAAATATTAAAAAAAAAAATAACCAAAGAAATTCAGTTTTCTTTAATTAAAAGGAGAAAAAAAATTAAATAACTTTTTGGTATTTACCTTAACATTTAGATTAATGTCCACGTCCTTGTTGTTACAATAATCTTCTGCAGATATTTGTTAATCTGGGTAACCTTCAGGGAATTTCAAACTGAACCATTTATTTAATCTTCAAGGGTAAATTGTTTTCATTCTCCTGTTCTTATTTCAGGATATTTCATCTTGTTCTTTTTTAGTACAGCTTAGATATTGCTCATCTGTTTTCACTAAATCTAAGTCTGTACTTCCTAGACCAAAGATTGAACTTATGACTACTATGACACCAAATTCACAAGCCAACACTTTAATCCACTAGAACAATCCTTGATTAAAATCTGGAGCCTTAAACCTACTATTCTTATTGCCTGCTTGCTGCTGTTATTCTTGACTGCCTTTGCCACAACTTTTCTTTTATTACTGCTGTTGTTGGTGAAGACTTGTTCTGAAGCTTGGTTCACTCCACCATTAATTCTCTTTGTTTCTTTATTAATGACTCCATTATAGTATTTATTTCTGTGCTGGGCCTACTGAGGAGGCCTTCATAGCCTAGTATATGCTCTGATTCCTGCTGATGGCTGGTTCTTCAGTGTTTTGTTTTTTTCTGTCTAATATTTTTACTTCCTTTCACTGGGTGAGCAATAACTGAGCAGTACTAAAAACAAACAAAAGAAGATCTCCCTAGATATGGACAATGGAATGAGAACAATTTAGAATTCCTAAATATGATAATGATAGTTGTAGTGTGATTACTGTGATCACTAGGGTGGAGATTCTTTCTGCACTGTTTATGTTATAGGAGGAAATAAAATGTTTCAATATAGATGTAAAATATACAATAACTCAAATAAAATAAAAGCAATTAATTGGTTAACAGACAACAACAAAAGCATAAACTCTGATAAAGGGAGATAACCATAAAAAACCTGGCAAGAGTTATATGAATGCCTCCGCAGTTAACCAAGACTGACATGGAATAGAGATGTTGATTGGCTAGCATAGACCAATCACTGCATGTTTAGAACATCATATGACACTTTGGCTTTCTTCACCAACTTCAAGAGCTCTATTATTCTCTTTTGTCACCAGCCTTCTTCAAGTTGAGATGTGGATTTGATCTCTTCAAAAAAACCTGGACAGCAAACAAAGTTTCCTTTTAGGAAACAAAGTCTCCTTACCATGAAACACAAGTCACCTTACCACAAAATGCAAGTCTCTTTAGCATGAAATTGCAAATCTCCTTACCACCAAATACAGAAAGCAGATGAAGAAAGAAAGCAAGACATTCTAGAATATTTTCCACCCACAAGTTAGACCAAAAAGGAATCCAGCAAAGGAGTGATTTGTCTTTTATAAACTGGTGAAGGATTATTCAACAAAATAACCCAAACCACCACATATATGCTATATTTTAAACCACAAGACGCCATCATGCAAAAAAAAAAAACACTTTCCCCTATAGCAACAATCAAAATAGTATCTAAATCACATGATTTTGATTGATTTTCCTCCAGAAAATGATAGACAAATATTGGCTGAATTTTCACATTCAACAAAGCAGCAATGGATGTTCTACATTCTAATCTCAACTTATATTTTTTCATCTTTCATAGTCAAACTTTCTACAATTGGCAGCCATTAATCTCCATATGCCACAATTTTAGGCATTGAATAAAAATGTTAATGCATCATAGAATTAAATACTTACTGAGCAGGAAGAACATGAGCTGTCATATGGATGGTCAAAGGGGCAATATCATAACCTTGTGGTCGGGATATTGTAGAGGATTTGTCATTCTCCTGAAATTGGTAAAATCAACAAATTTTAAGAGATTCCTGATATTTTTATTTTATTTTTCTATTATTAAATGCCAGATTTTCCCACTTTTTGTTCCTTGGATAATTGACAAGCATTTTCACATAGCTCTTGGATCATTTTAATTTAATGAATTCATAGAATTTATAGAAAGATGAGTTATTGAATGAAGTTGATCCATTGTATCACTCTCTATACAAACATTATTAAGTACTTTTATAAAAACACATAAAAATCAAGTTTCTTTCCCTGATGGTCTTTTGTACAAGATGCATAAATAATACATTTTTTTAATACAAATGTTCATCCAATTCTAGGCCCAAGAGCCACTCAAAGTAGAGGGTTACTGCATGGTGTTCTATGAGCATAAGAAAGGAGAAGAAGTGAAGTTTTGGGGGCTATGCAGGAGAGATAATGGTTGACCCTAGACTTGAAGAGAACAATATTTTAGTGACTGGGAAAACATCCTGCCAGGAGTCTATTCCACAAAGCAGCAGTTCTTGGGAAGAAGCTGTCCAAGTGGAACTTACTCCTTACTAATGGAATACGAAGGGAATAGGGATGATTCACCCTTTTGGATGTGGCATGGTGGATCCCAGTTGTAAAGGTCTACTGTTGAAATGTTTTGCTTTATTATATTTACATGTAAAAGAATTTAATTGCTTAGCTGCATTTTCTGATTAATAATACATTTTTATATGTTCAGACATTTATGAGTCACAAAACAGCAAGCAGCAAATGATAATGTTAATGAGGAAATTAGCCATTTCCATATTGGAAACATTCAGCATTCATTGATTAAAACGTTGGCATTACTATCGGTTGAAATTTATAAACCTTTTTTCTGAAAACACTTTTTTCAGGAAAATTGGCTTCTCAAATGCACAAATTGTTGTCAGTCTTATTAGTATTAACAGGAGTTTCCTTCTTAACCTTTTTCTTAAGGTCGTGTAGAAAGTCAAATCCTGTTATATCATTATTTTTCCTTCTAGTTAAATATGCTATCCATTTTAGCTGTTGCTGTTGTTGGAAGTCTTCAAGTGATGTGGTTTTTGGTATTTGGTAAAGTTCTTTGGGATTTTGTAGTGCCATTTTATAGGATCTGATCAGGGATTATCTCATTTAAGACCTGAATTTGGTTTTAATCATTGATCTGATAAAACAGCTGATAGTTTAGATATTTCTGAATGATTTAGATGTCATTCCTAGTATCTATATCAGGATCTACATCAAATGAAGCTATTATGTACTTGATCTAAAATAATGTTTACATAAAATACTCATTGACAGAAAAAAATTAAAATTTTTTAACTTTAATAGTGCTCATAAAAATTGCATAAGTATACTTTAGGGTTTGATATAGAGTTGAGTTGGCTAGATGTAGCTGTATGTTCTATGCCTAACTGTTTCTTTTCTTGCATTTCTTGATGATTGTGGAACTCTCTTCTGGTTCCACGCTTTCCAGCCAACTTTAACATTTCAAAAATTTAAATGCAATGTTAATTGCTTTCTACTGTACTCCAGATTACTCTTCTTTCATTCTTGCTCCTTAGTTTCTGTTTCCTAATTTTTCTGCACCAGTAACCACTTGTGTCCTTGTGGCTTTACTGCCTTGCTTAGGGTGAAATCAATTTAAAAAAAAAGCATACCTTAGTGTTTGATATATTTATTTGTCTGATGAGAATTATTGCTGATGAATATTTCATTGCTTTTGTTTTGGCAGCTCTATCAACAATACCCAGTACCTTGCCTGAAGGTAGGCATTACAATTATTTACATTTTACAATAACCATCAAATAATCTATTCATTTATATTCTTTGAAATTACTATTTTGCAATAATGCAGTAAAAACTAAATAAATAGAAATTATAAATTCCAAGAGTTCTTCAGCCTATGAAAGTCATTTTTGTGTTGATTTTGTTATTACCTTAATGGCAAAGGTAATGGTAAAATTAACCATTTACATACAGGGAACATTCGATATTTATTAAAGGAGCAGTTAGCAATACTGTTGGTTGAATTTTATAAAATTCTTTTCTTAAAAGACTTTTTCAGGAAATAATACCAGTTGAGAGAATCTGATCAGAAATCACTAATAAAAATAAATTTAGAGACACAGATGTGGAAACCGTCTAATAATCATAAGCACATATGTCAGCCTTTTTAACAATATGGATAAACTAGTATTAATATATGATTCTACTGGACATAAAGTCGGGGATTCAGTCATCTATTGTTATTTGGTAATAAACTGATCCCCCATAATATGTACACATTAATCAAATAATTGGAAAATTTATTTGAAGACACAGATGTAGAAACCTTATAGTCATAAGGACTTAATAAAATATGTCAGCCTTTTTAACAACATGGATAAACTAGAAATAATATATGATTCTATTGGACATAAATCCGGGGATTAGTTTTCTGTTGTTATTTAGTAATAAACTTTGATCTTCAAAAATTTAAATGCAATGTCGATCATGATCTTCTGTCTTCTTAATTCTTGTTCTTTTATTGTTCTCTCTCCTTAATAGTAGTTTTTCATATTGTTGTAACCTAGGAAAAGGTTACTGAATAAGAATAACCAAAATGAAGGTTGGAAATGGAACAATAATATTTATAATGGAAACAGCATACAAGATTTGCCAGCAGCGTGTAGTAAGTAATCAACTGCTCGTGGTGAGCTACAAGTGAATCCCAGTGAATCCAACATACAGTATATTACACTGTATTTATACAGATTGGGACAAAACCATTATAGTCTATAGGTATGGAATATTCTTTAATACTCGGTAACCCCTTATATCCTAGTCACTTTATATACTATATGTGGCAGCAATATTCAAAGTAAGGGTGAATATTAGACTTGAAAATATGTAAGATAGATTCTAGTGAGCAAAAGTGTTTAACATCACATATTGAACGAATCTTTTCAGCTGCAGGCTTAGCTGTTGATTCAGTATACTCTTTCCACTTCATGTCAGCTGAAAATGTTAGTCCGAGAAGGGGAAATAAGTCACTTTCCTGGAGGTTAGCATCAGCCATGTTGATGGACAGTAAAAATTTTTGTTTTTAAGGCTATGAATTAACATGCCACACTTTGCCCCATTTAAGAACAAACTGTAAGTCATTTTTGAGATCAGCTACCAATTTGACCTTATGGAATCAATTAGACTTACTATTAAGACAAGAGTAAATAGCTGTGTCATCAGCCATAGATACCGAGTTGAGAGCTGGTGACATCAGGGAGGTCTTTTATGAAAATTAGAAACAACATATTATCTTATTAGTAAAATGGTAATTATCTAAAATTTCAGCTACTCCATCTTTTTGCTGGCAGCATGTCTTGCCTGGGTACTTGACTGCATTGGGATTGATTAAATAAATACTAGGAAAAAGTAAACAGATATTTACTGTAGGAATTTGTCATAAATGATATACTATAGAAATGTATTACAAATGATTTTACTATAGGAATGCATTGCAAATGAGTTCACAATATGAATGCATTGCAAATGAGTTTACTATAGAAATGTCCTGACCGGGCATCTCAAATTTTTCAATTCTGTAACAGAGTTTCCCTTTGCCTTTTTATAAATATTTTCATGGTAACTGTTCTGATAAGCTTTCATCTTTGGTACCTCACCTTCACAAATTTAAGTACAATACTAGATTGGTGGCTAGGTCTCATCATTTTACAGTTGAAATTGGTAGATGTAACCCTTAGTTCTATGCTAAGAATTTCTTTTCTTGCACTTTTCACTTGTGAAATTCTCTTCTGGTTTCTTGCTTTCCAGTTAACTTTGATCTTCAAAAATTTAAATGCAATGTCAATTGTTATTTTCTGTCTTCTTAATTCCTGTTCTTTTGTTCTTTCTCCTTAATAATGTCTTTCTTTTTTTCATATTCTTTCAAACTCAGTAACCCTTTGTCTGACTTTATTACGTTGCTTGGTGTGAAATGATTTTTTAAAATTATTTTAATACTGTTACTAATGAACCCTCAGTGTGTAAGAGTTGAGTTTATTAAACAAACATGTCAAAACTTTCATTCACTCTTATGATTGCATCTCAAGTAACAATAAAAATGTAGCAGTCATTTACAATAGGAACACATTATAAATGATTTTACTATAGCAATATATTACAGTTTAATTGAATATGTATAATTATGTTAATTAAACTTTTATTGGACTCTACTTGTCCCTTGGACAACATTGGTGGTGGCATGAAGAAGAGAGACATGCTGCATGAGCAACCACCAATCTCTTATAAAACCCTGCCCAAGCCTGCACCCTGGAGAGGACACTCCAGCATCACCTCACTGTGATGGCAAAACATGGGAAGTAAGAGTCTACTGATGGGAAGATTCTAAAGGTCCTTCTGTATGGGGCACAAGGGCAACTTCATCTTCGTTTCAAGGACATCTGCAAAAGGGATATGAAGATGATGGAGTGGGACTGGGAAGTGGGAAGACATCGTCAACAATTGCTTACGCTGAAGTTGTGATTTACACTGAGTCCTGTAGTGAGAAGAGAAGAAACAGAAGCTTGCTGCCAGGGAGAAGCATGCTTGAAGGAAAGAAAACAACATTGCAACATCGGGGGAAAGCATCTTCACATGTATTCCTTGTAATCGAGATTCACTCTAGTGTAGACCAGTACAGCCATGACAGATGCTGCACCGCCATCAACAGCTGAGACATAACTCTTTGGGCACAGTTCTACGGCCTCTCAAGACTGACAGATGCCATATATAATTATGCCATGGAAAATTATCAATTGTAAAAAGGAATATTGATGTAGTGTGTCTACTTGTAAATAGAAAGAAAAACTTGAGAAAGAAAAAGAATGCATAGTAATACACAATGTTGGATTCAAAGTGTAAAGAAATAGATGCACAAAACCCCAACAATAAATGAGTAAGAAACACACCTAAGAATATTTTTATGACACCTGCTTGTAAAATGTCAAAAGACTGGTGCCAAATGCTTCAATGAAAATGGCAAAACTTTGTTTACAAAATATAGAAATTTTACCATTTCTCATTGGCCAATTTCTTTTAGCTAAAGATAGAACTGAATTCTTCATTGTTTAAATTTGAAATACATACCTCATGGTTACACAAATTCAAGTAGCCAAGTCCAAAAGAAACACAATTAAATTCATGGGTCACTTCTTGTGCCAGTGGAGGTGAAAAGCGTACCGTGACATAGGTTTCATCAGAATTTGCAGGAATCACCTAATAATAAAATTAAATTCATTGCATAAAAAGTTTATTTTCCAATTAAAAACAATAACCAAATCCTGACAAACATTTCTCTTAATAATAATTTAAAAATAATTCAGTAAACAATGTTATTTTATTTATGGTGATTGGATTTTTGGTGATTGCCATATTCAGTTTTTGTCATTCATTACTATGTATCTGAAAAATGTCATGTTTATTGTGGTTGCCATCGATCTTGGTTTCTTGACTGAAATCAAAATGTAGTATCTGTTCTTATCAGCTTAATCTTATTCTATCTTTCCACTTCTATCTTTCCTTCTTTCTTTTTTTCTTTCATTTTCTCACTGAAACCAAGTAGTGTTGTCTTCCCCCCCCTCTTTGCACACAGTCAAAATGGAATAGTCTGTTATTTATGAGATATTGGCAGGGCATAGTGGTCATGCAAATTAACAAAAGGAGGGAAAAGTACAATTATAATAGCATAATTTTCTGCATGCTAATGCTTACTTTCCAGATATATGCATATTTATTCTTAGAAATATATCACTTATACAATAGGTATATTTTTTTAAATTTAATTTGAACTACAGTATAAAAAAATGGCAAGACAGTAAAATTATGACTATTAGCCTCTGTTAAAATTGCGTCTCTAATATTCATAATCAAAAACATGAAATTCTTGCATCAGCTATGCATGCATCACACTTACTTGTAGGTAAACATGTCACATTTTTAAACTTAAAACAACCAAAATACAACTATCAAAATAATAGTGGGTAATACCAAAATATTACATAACACATGCTGTAAAGAAAGACACAACATTTCATTAGCTTTTATTGTACAAAGGAAACAATCTGCATTAAGTAAAATTTTTCACCATTGGCAACACTATTTTAAACTGTATCTAAAATATTTAATAGATGTATAAAATAATAATTATACATGTAAATATTTGATACATTCTTTTCCAGTGCAGTTGAGCTCTGTGAAACCATTTGACACATGAAGTCACTTCCACGAATCACATATATTTGATTTTACTTCTTCCTCTATCAGTAGTGTTCATTCAGGACATAGGCAAACATGGCTCTCCCCTATTTCCTGTCCTTTGTAGTGCTTAATAAATTTTGTCTTTTTGTTATCTCTCGCAAACCCTGTTCAGCATTCATTTATTGAAGTTCACTAGGTAGGTTATGCGTTGTTTTTCCTCTGTCTCTCTTGTCTTTAATCTGTCCTGTGAGTATCTGATTTTCCAAGGTCTTCTTCCTCATTATGTGCCCAAGAAACTTCAACTCTCTCTTCCTGATGTTAAGTATAATTTTTGTTTCCATTTTCTCTAAAACTTTGTCATTGTTCACATGTTTGGTCCATGGTATTCTCAGCATCCTTCATTTCTGTTGCTTCAAGTCTCTTCTTCATCTGTGATGAGATTGTCCAACATTCACTGCCATATTATGACATAACAGTTCAGTACTCTTTTCTTTGTTTCTAATGGAAGCAACCAACAAAATCTTCTCTACCATGTTTTTGCTAACAACTAAGATGGTAAAAAATACTTGAACAAAAACAGAACAAATAACATGAACTTTAGACAGTCTATTGAGAATTTTGATTTGGATGTACAACAAATTTGAAAATTAGAAACAAAAAAAAATTAAACAGACTGACCTTGTCAGTTGAATTTAAGAAAATTTGTTCAAATGAATTCTTGCTACCTAAATAGATGTTATTTAAATCTAGTTCCAAGTATGTGTAAAGCTGAGGTTAAATTTCTTGAATAATTTGGAAAGGTTGAATCTTTTTTTACATTATTCAAACTATATTTAAAATATAGACAGATACTAAATCTTTTTTTGTCATAATCGATCAGATGATTAAGATCATTAATCTAGAGAAAAGAAAACTCATTATCTACATTAGTCACACCCACACCCTTGTCCTCCTCATTGTTATTTTTACCATGTTTCAGTTGCTGTGCCCTCCAGCCTTCATCAGGTATTTGTCAATCCTGATAACTTTCAAGAAGGTCTAAGATTACCAAATTTTCTTAAATAGGATTTTTTTTAGTAACTATTTCATATTTCCTGATATTATTTATCTTTTTCTTGAAACCTATAGTTTCCTGATGACAAGTAAGGTTGGCAACAGCACCATACTAGTTAGTTACATCATCTGCAACAACACCATACTAGGCGATACTGTTAAATTCTTGTAGCTAATAACTTTTAAAACGTGGAGTTGCTAACCTCATATGCAATTGATTTCAATTCAGAGTTATCCTTCTCCTAGATATGTTGTCACTCAAGGCGAGAGTCTGTTATGCTATTTCATTAATAAGCTGGGCATGTGGAGTAGAAGGAAGTGTGTTGTCCCTCTCTAGCCTTCATTGGGTGGTTGTTGATCTGGTTAACCTTCAGGGAAGTTTGAACTGAAACCCTTACTTAACTTTCATTTAATTTGGGTCAATTTAGGCTTAAGCCTGCTACTGGTAACAGACTAACAACTAAGATGGTCGAAAATACTCGAACAAAAACAGAACAAATAACATGACAGTCTATTGAGAATTTTGATTTGGATGTACAATAAATTTGACAGGTGGTTGGCACCTAAACCGGCTCCGCTACTAGATTTTCTGCTAGTGAGGTGGGTGTCCTATCATCCCACAGGATGAAAAGCAAGACCTGTTAAAGGATGAACAAACTTTTTATAGGAGCCAGCAGATATATATATATATATATATATATATATATATATATATATATATAAATTCATTACCCCATATGAATGGCCATTTCACCTCCTAAGGAAAAATTCTTTACTGAGGCTTTTCAATCTTAAACACTTTTTTGTGTTGAAAAGTCTCAGTAAGGAATTTTTCCTTAGGAGATGAAATGGCCATTCATATGGGGTATTGAGTTTCATTAAATGTAAATTATCTATATATGCTCTATAATAAATATATTGAGCTCTCCTTTTGGATCAGTTTTAATATTTTTATTATTAGGGTTCATTTGGATTATTTACCTATGGATTTTTACATATATATATATATATATATATATATATATATATATATATATATATAAGTATTCATCCAAACAAGTTTGATTAAAAAGAACTGATAAAGTCTGTTTAACTTTTTATTATATTTTTTCAATTTTCAGATAAGGTGTTGAGTATTGTGCTTGACCAGTCTGAAGTTCATATTTTGTTATGAATTCTTAATGAATTTAAACAAAATATTAGTTTGGCAGTTAGGTCTCATTATTTTACTGTCGCTTGATGTAACCATAAGTTCTATCTTAATAGTTTTTTTCTCCCACATTTCTTGCCTGTGCCACTCTCTTCCCAGTTCTTGTTTTCCTGTCAAATATTTAAATGCAATGTCAGTCTTCATGTTCCATTTCCTAGAATACTGTTTTATCATTGTCCACTCTGTTCCTTTCACTCTCAGTAACCCCTTGCATCTTAGTGGATTTTATCACCATGCTTGATGTAAAGAGATTAAAAAAAAAATACCTGAATTGACAGGTATATGAAGAAGAGCAGAGAATACAGTGGCCAAAACATTGTGATAATAACAACAAAGATGAGGATATTAGTTTGAATATAAATAATGATGACACTTTATCCAAGAAATTCTTCTACTTGGGTTCATTACATTCACTTATGCACAAATACCCTTCAGAAATGTATGAATTCCCCCAGCCATGGGTTAAATAGTAGGAATTGTATCTGGAAAAATCACTATTATTCTAAAAAATATGCTTCTTCAATATTCAAAATAATTATTCTTAAAATTAAAAAATATGTTTCAGCTTTAAGTAATCTACAAAGGGTTAATAAGCTGTAAAAAAAAACAAATCAATCAATCATAGGAATTCAGACAAAATTTCTTTCCAAATGAAATTCTATTCGTGGGGAAGTAAAATATGAAAAAAGTCTGAATTAAAAAGAGAGTGTCTTACCATTTGCTTTGGAATGATAGTGAACGGTTTGTCTGACTGGGTGCCACTGTGAATATTAACGATTGCTTTTATGAAATTCTCAGAGCCGAATATTGCGTCATTTCTCTGTTTTTGCACTGTTTCAACTGATTCAGAAGAACTTTGTTCAGGAAGAGATTCTAAGAAAGATAATCGTATATAATATCAAACACAAACAATTACGAATGAATACATTAAATTTCTGTCAGAATTTCTGGGATGAGGAGTTATTATTATTTTAAACTATTTAGATGTGGACTATTGTCCTTATTTTTTTGTTGCAGAATCAGCATGGACCTGATGTGATACACCAATGGAAGATAACAACAACAAAGATGAGGACAATAGCCCACATGAAAATAGCATGAATAGTAATGGTAATATTAACTGTTTTCTTATAAGGAAACATTTGTCATTCAAATTGTACTACTATTGGGTGAAATTTCTAAAAACCTTTCTCTTAAAACAATTTTTCATGAAAATAGATTTCTCAGATATGTGTCATAAAATTGGTACTCTTAGGTGCCTAATAAAAAGGGATGTCTTAATAACAGGGGTGGGTTCAGATTTTAGCTCAATATACAAGTGAGTAGTTCTTAATGAAGGGGGATGTTGGAAAATCATTTAAAGGGTCAAAAATTTAGAATCTAAAGAAATGTTTTTTTTGCAGAAACACTTTCCTAACACCCAACCAAGTTTTCTGGACTTCTTGCATTTTCTTATAAGAAATGTCTAGAAATTTTAAAGAAAACTGGACAAAGTTTAAGATTTGTCCCCACCAAAACACAGTGTGTCAAAATGACATTTTTTTCTCTTGACACCACGTTTACAATATACTCTGTTGACAATTTTTATTCTTTTAAAAGATATTTTTTAGAAATGTCAATAAAATCCAAACATATAAAACTGGTTTACATTATTTGGACTATTGTCCTCATCTTTGTCGCCATATTCATTACGTTTCGGCCGTTGTACGCTCCGGCCTTCTTCAGGTGGTTGGAATGTCAAACTGAACCCTTTATTTCACTCACTGGGGTAGAATGTTCTCATTCCACATGCCATGTTTGATGGATGTCAGTTATCAGTTATCTCTTGTTAATTTCCCTCTGAAAGTTCTCCACTGCCTTAACCGGGTATTGAACTCACACTCTTTGGGTCCTGTCACAACACCTTTATCCACTGTGCCATGTGTCCTTGAGGACAGTTTGACATTCCAACCACCTGATGAAGGCTGGAGCGTACAACGGCCGAAACATTGTAATGAATATGGCGACAAAGATGAGGATAATAGTCCAAATAATGTAAATAATGTACATAATACCTCATCTTAGAAATATAGACAGAATATAAAACTGGCTTTTTATGCATACACTTTTTTTCTTGAGTGGTTTCTGTTATTTGGTACAGTTCTTTTTGGGAAAGGTATCAATCAATCCCTTCCCCTCCCAGCTATGAGTTAAATGACAGGACAGACTTGGTCAATGTAATGGCAGCCTACTGTGGTTATTCTTCTGCCAAGTTGATCATAAATCAAAAAGAGACATGACCACCCAAGTGTGCATCCCACCCGGCACCTAACAAAGGAATCTCATGAAAATCAATTATAGATTTTGGGAAGAGGCACTATATTAAAGATTGTATTAGCTTGGATTTTATGGTATCATTAAAAGTAAATTAAATATTGTCATTAGTGAAACAAGATGTTCAAAAATTAGTGATTAACTCATTCAGCACAAGTTGAAAATAAATAACAGCACACCGAAATGTAGAGGAATTTTAATTTTCAATGCTTGTAGAGTCATAATAGGTAATTTGCCTTTTAACCAGAAAAAATTCTTCCATCTTGGAAATTATACAAGTGTTGGATTTTAAGAAAAAAATGAAATTATTGTAAAAGTATTTTAAAGGCAAGAATAATTATTAGGATATTTAGCTGAATAGATATTTTCAAGTTCTTTGAACCCTGACCTCTTGGCTTTTCCCTGTATGATATCTCTGGCCTACAGAGCTCAGAGTAATTAACTAAATGTAGTGTCTGAACGTGTAAAAGTCTTGTTCTAGTTTGGAGACAGATCCTTTCTATCACCAGCATGACTAGGTTGACACACCCATTTACATCCAATTGCAACTTACCTATATCTATGTTTCTTTGTTAGCTCTACGTTGAGTTCATGACATAACATTTTCTTCACTCATATCCAGCTCCTTCAGCTGATGACTCCTCAAATCTATCCAACATCTGCTGAGATATTTTGATCTGCTCAACCTAGAACAGCTGGGCTGGTCACATGATCTAAATTTCACAGAAATGCAACTTGAAAATAAACACTGTGCACCACCATTTGCATTTAGCACAGGTGTAGAGAACCCAATAAAAGTGCTGGTGTCATAGCTCAGATTAACTCCCTCATAGAAGTATACCCAAGTATAGTCTATCATAGTCCACAATAACCAGGGTATAAAAGAGCCTAGTCTAAATTATTGCCCACTATATCAATTTATACCCTACTAGTCTAAATTACACCCTAGGGCAATTTACACCCCTATTAGTATCAACAACTGTTTTTCTAAGTGTGAATGTTATGTGATGATCCAAACTGGCTGATATAAACTTATTCAACAGTAATAAGGCCTCCATGTTTCTATGAAGGAACTAATTTGGTTCAATTAATACAGCTGATGCCTTGTGCATTTCTGTTCATAAGTGAGAGTAGTAGAACACCATCATGGCCGGGTGTTTTTAAAGTTCGAAAGATGAAGCAGTAAATGAGAAATCAGAAAAAGTTGGGAAGAAAAAATTTCTGACCTGGAGCAGACGGACACACTTCCAAACCATCTTCTCCCAAAATGGGAAAGGCATCACCATATATCACTTTGAAGTCTAAAAGCTTGTCATCATCATCGTATATGTTGTATCCAAGCCAGTCTACTCTAATATCTGAGAAGAAGAAAAATAAAGACAATTAATAAAAATGGGAAGATGGTCAATAAAAAGGTACAAATGTAATAGCTGATTGGTATTGGTGAAAAGAGCCATTTTCATGCATGTTGTAACCTAGAAAGGGTTACTAAATGAGGAGTAACCAAAACGGAGGTTGGAAATAGAATAGTAATCTTTATAACATCAACAAAATACAATACTCGCCAGCGACATGAAGTAGGTAAACCACTGCTAGTGGTGGACTACTTAGACAGCATATTTATGAGGATTGGGACATATCCATTAGTGTTCATAGGTACAGTATATAACAATACAGGAAACATTCAACATTTATTGACCAAAACATTATTTTTAGTTGAAATTTATAAAATCTTTTTCTTAACACAGTTTTTCAGGAAAAATAGGTTCTCAGGCCCATTAACTTATATCACTCTCTTTTTCCTTTACTGTAAATGCTCATGTATAAGTTGACTTCATGTATAGTGTGATCCCTGAATTTTTTGTGATAAAAGAGATTTTTTCCCAAAAAGTTTACCTGAGTATAGTGCAACCCACTATTTTCTGCATAAAAAAAAACTGATCATAAAAACTTGCACTATATTTGAGTATATACGGTACCCGATACAAGGCTCAAGAGCCACTTAAGATAGAGGACTACTGCATAGGGTATAAGGTTGTTTTATGGATGTAAGAGGAGGAGGTAGGAAGTGCAGATTATGAGTATAGATAGTGGTTGACCCTAAGCTTGAAGACTGTAGTGATCAAGAAAACATTCTCTTCAAGTCTGTTCCAAATATTTAAGATATATTTGTCATTTTACAGCTTCAAAAAGAGAATAATATAAAATGAATAAAAGACAAGATGCATTTGGAATAAAAGATAATACAAAAAGCTGTCTTGACAAGAATCTGATCAAACCAAAAATGGAGTATTGCTGCCATATCTGGACTGGAGCTACACAATCATCTCCTTTCAGCCTTGACAGAGTTCAAAAGCATCTACACAGTTTTGTTGGTGATGAATTAATATCCAGCCTACAACTCCATTCCAAAATACCAGTGATGATACAGTCTCAAAATAAAAAGCACCATTATTTACATTTGGACTATTGTCCTTGTTTTTGTTGTTGTTATCACACTGTTTCTGCCATTATACCCTCTGGCTTCCTCCATCCAGGTGATTGTTGATATGGGTAACTGAACCCCATATTTAATCTGTGGGTTTAGATTGTCCCTATTCTGCTGTCTATGTCTAAGGATATTTCATTTTGTTCTTATTTAGTACTGCTCAGTTTCTGCTCATCCTGTTTCCACTACATGAATTAAACATATAATGACTGTCACCAAATTCACGAACCAACACTTTAATCAACTAAGCTAAGAACAAGACAAGGCACAATGACTGAAAAAGCTGTCCCCAACAAAGTTGAGTATATTAGTCCAAGTGTAAATAATGATAATTGCTCATACAAGGAATTCAGACAGAACTTAAAAGTATTACATTATTTGTTTTTGAAACAAAATGAATATTAACTACATACCAAAAGGACTTGTGTTACAAATTCTCAGTTTCCGGTCAGTGGAATCATTTCCAGCAACTTCGGACCCAAATCTATCAAGGTAGAAAAGAGGAAAAAAATGATAAAAAACATAACAATAAGATGGAATAAAACAAATAACAGTGAAAAAAAAGGAGGAGTTAGTGTAGATTTTATGAATATTTAGATTCTCATTGAATGATTCGATCAAACCATTAACTGAGACATAGCTACTTTCTGGCTGTACAGTTAATTTATTTGAGGTAAATGAAAAAAGCATCATATATATATCATAGGTAGGTAGGCACAAATTAACATAGTTTTTACTTACCTTAATTTAGGTGCTTGGTCTGTATTTCGCCCCATCATAAGGAACTTGAGAGGTGCCCCAACTACATTTAATATGATTGGAATTTTAACCATTTCTAACTCACCCACCTGTCAACAAAAACAGGATAATCAAAGTTGAGTATTTACATTATTTACAGTCAGACTAATGTTTTCATCTTTGTTGTCATTAACTCAGCATTTCAACCAGTGTGGTCTTCAGCCTTCTTCAGGTGTAAGAGTTAGGGAACTTTGAAGTGAACACTTTATTTAACCTATGGGAATATGTTGTTCTTGTTCTGCTTTCCATTAATCTATTGCCTATAGATTAAATAAAAGGGTTATTTTTAAAATATCCTTGTAGGTTACCTGGATTGCTGGACACCTGAAGAAGTTCAAAAGGTTGAAACAACATAATAATAGCAATAAAAATGAGGACATTAGCCTGACTGTAAATAATGATAACTCCTCATTCCAAAATTCAGATAAAGATAATGAGTTTTAATGGTTAAGTTAATAAAGGCACCACTTATTAGTTATGTTAAAACAAGATCTTGATCAATAAAATGAGTGAGAGAACTTCACCAAACAATAGGGTATTTCAACTTAAGAAGAAATAATGCCTAAACGTTAAATCTACTTTGGCAGGAAAGGGAGACAAGCTTCTGCCATTGCTTAGACCACATCCATTAAGCTGAGAAGTAGGAGTCTAATATCAATATTGTTGTTGTAAACCAACATATGTATTAACATTTTTATCAGAGATGCAAATCTCTCAAAGGACATTTAAATTGATATAGAATGTTGGTCTTTCATAAGATGCTAGTTGACAGAGAAGAATTGTTTTGGATAACTAGGTTGGTTGTATTAAATTTAGTATAGTATATAATTAATTTTATTTTTTTTTACTTGGATCAGTGGGGGATATATTAGTGTTTATGAGTCTTTTTAGAATTTTTTCCTCCTGCTTATAGTTAGAATGTATTTGATTACAGTATAGTAGTTTGATATTTTTCTTGATCAATTTTCTACAGCCATCAAGAAATTAATTTGTGAACTTGAAAGGATTAAAACTAAAATAAATAGACATAATATGTCTAAATTATTTAATATATAATTTATTTTAGGATATTACACATAAAACATGTCAAAATCACTAGACAATTGCAGTTATGTTTTGATGTGTATCAATGCATCTTATCAGATGATTGTAAATTACTGGCGAGTGAATGATTTAGATTTAAAAGCAAAATACAATCTCTTTTTACAAAAAAGAAGAAAAGCGAGGATTGGGGGTTATAAGCCCACAAACCTTATACCCCACCATTTTTCTTTTTCATAAAGAGTGGTTGTATTTTGCTTTTAAATCTAAATAAATCGTTAACTTGCCAGTAATTTACAATCGTCTGATGAGATGCATTGATACACATTGAAACACGACTGCAATTGTGTAGCGATTTCTCAAATTTACAAGCCTTGACATTCTTGCTCTTGTATATATAAACACATGCAGCATTATAAATTCCATATTGCCTTGATAAAGACCATCAGAGGGTGAAATGTGTCAGCTAAGTATAGTTTTCTCTCTTGTCTCTTTTTATTCATATAAATAAAATAAAATAAAATGAGTTAAAGTTAAATAAAAGTTAAAAATAAAAAATAGAAATATAAAAAATAAAAAATATACACAAAATTTTTTAAAACCTAATATTAAAATTTTTCTTTTTCTTTCTTCCTCTTTTAATATTAAAATTTTTTCCTTTTCTTTTCACTTTTTTCTTTTTTCCTGTCCCCTTTCCTTTAATCTGGATAAATTGACTTCATTTATTAAAGAAATGTTGGTCTGAAGAGATGAATATAATTTTGTATATCCATAGATTTTTAAGGATCGTATATATATATATATATATATATATATATTCATGAAATACATCTGTTTGATGCCCTGGCACACATCATCAGTGATGTTTTTAGCTGAGGATCATTTTTGGTTTTGGGTCTTACGACATCATAATCCTTCTCCACATCAACAATCAATATTGATCATATATTGACTTGTGTGTGCTAACCATCAGTTATAACTCTGTTCAGAGTATAAGGCTAATCCACTGCAATTACTCAAACCTTTATAGTTCAATCACAAGCAATTTCTGGTTCATCAGCTTCTTAGTTCTTCCATAAAAAATCTGAGAAGACATATTTGTAATTTGGAAAAGTTGATCAATAAAATCTTACAATATTATTAACCAGAACTATGAGCATTATACTAACTTTATAACATGGAGGTATTGAATGATACAAGCCAATCTTTCCTCCATTGAGCTGTGAGAGCTTGGTCAGAGGAGAGATCAGCTGCCAGGATTTGGTCATCTAGATTTTTGAAGGTGCACCTGTAAACTGTAGAATTGGAAAAACCAAGTAAGAATTTTAGCCAAGACTGTTTATGTTTACTTAGAATTATACCCTAGGTATGAAACCATTTTTCCCTTTGCTACATCCCACTGTGACATATCTCATTGTTGGTATGCCACAAGAGTTAACAAAGTGTCGGTGAATAAGTATTTCAGAAAGCCATTGTACCCTAACTATCTGACCCGGCATCCAGGCAGTCAACCTGATAGAGAGCAAAAATAAAATTTACCTGACAGCAGAAAGTATCTGAATATTGACCCCACATGTTGTGAATGGCAGAAACTTGAATAACTACAGAACCATATGCAGAAAGACTGCCACTTTTGGGAGTTATCAGGAAGGCGGCACCATTGTTGTCTCTCAAATAGGAATTCTTCTCTTCTGTAAAGTTTCACATGAAAAATCAAATACAAGCATTATTGAAATATTTTGGGATTTTACATGGCCTGGAACATTTTTTTCCTGTAATAAGAATAAACTTTGACAAAGCAAATATTAATAAAGAATTAACTTGCTGAAGGTAATCAATATTTTGTAGAAATTTGTAGGATTGATCTTTAAAAATAAAATAAAATACATCATCATCAACATCAACAACAATAATATCATCATCAGCAGCAATCCAGGTGTGGTCATAGGTTTGCTGCACAGCTGAGCCACTTAACTGCTTCCCTCCACATATCTAAATTGAAAGCTAAAGAAATATCCCTTTATGCATAGCATGGCTTGGGCAATTAGATCTGACAGAAAATTATTAATAAGATACTGAGTGGGTACTAACCTAAAATAAAATTTAATTAATTTATAATTTACAGGAAAGAAAAAAAATTACACTGCATATAAAACATATATAAAATTATTAAAATCAACTTTTAAACATCTATAGTTACTATTAGAATTTTTACACTCTTCAAGTAATATACTTTCAAATTGAGCTGAAAATTTTTCTGTTAAATATTTGCACACATTTTGTGTCTACTATTAGATCCACACACTATGTATAAACAAAAGGACAATGTATAAATTAGTCAGTGACTGTCTGCTACATGATAATCTGAGTAAAATCAGATGTAACAGTCTGAGTTAAAGTCATTAAGAAATCTTTCTTCATAAGAAGAAGCTAGACTTAAAAAAATAATTTCTAAAAGCTCTCAACTGGAATATAAAAATTTTTGATTTAAATTTTATCCGCTTTTTTCTATTCTTTTCCATTTTCTTTGTGGATGAGTTGAATATTTTTACAAGTTCATTTTTTAACTCCCTCAACCTTCCATGTTTTGAAAATGTATATATATATGTTGACAACAGGCAATATGTTTTGTAAATAAGTATGTTTTGAAAACTTATATATACGTTGACAGCAGGTGATATAACTTTTGTAAATACGTATATGTATGCCTACAGCAGCAGAAGTGTTATGTGCATTGATAAGACAGGAGATTATGTTAAAAATAAATATTTGTAGTGTCAAATGCACTAATAAACCACAATGAAGAGAAGAAATTATTTATATATTATGGTGAATGAAATGAATTCACTGTTGAGTTTGGATGAAAAGTAGTGCATGGAAATCTGTATTCTTGCATTCAGGTGAGTTGAGAACTTTCTGCCTCAATAATTAAATTGCAATGTTCAAATTAAATGGCCCAAATCTTGATAAAACATACAAAATATATATGCTCACCTGTGTCTATACTGGTTAAAAAAGTTCCTGGTGGTTTTATATGATTCAACTTTTTCCAAATTGAATCTCTTCTGGAATGACTTTGAAAAAAAAAAAAGAAAATTTCAATTGAATAAAGAAGAAAATTTATATTTGCAGTCTTAAAACCTGTAAAGCACAAAGAAGCATGGACCTGCCTCTTAATTTCTGCTGTTCCCAGGTCCACCCTGACTCAAGGTGGTAGCACCTGTTAGGGTCCCATCTATGGGTAAATAGTGGACATCCAAACAAAAATCAGTATTACATTTTGATAATAAAATGGCCAGTAATACATTTTTTATAGTAAAATGACAATCAATACAACACTAAAAAAGTATAAAAATACGTTTTTATAGTAAAATTATCAGCAATACATTAAAAAAAGAAATACCAACAATAGATTTTGCCATTTACATACTACATATCTTAAAAACATACATTTACCCTGAAAGTATAAAATTATGTAGAAAATATTAGTAGTTAAAAGCATAAAATTGTGTATAAAATATTTAGATTTTGGCAATAAATAACACGTACAGGGTGCGGTGGATAAATTGTCATCTAAATTATGCAAAAATGAAAATAATGCTTACATTTCATTTTAACAGATATATTTACCAAAGTTACACAAAAATATCTTGAAATACTAAAGAGTAAATTTATTTAATAAAATCTTCATTGGCTTCAATCATGGTCTCCAGATGACTTTGAAATTTCCTGCAACTCTTCTGGACAGTCTCTTACTTAAGTTAGTGAATGCTGCCATAATCCTTGCCTTCAGTTCATCTTTGGTATTACAAGGAGTTTCTCTCGCTCAACTGTCCTTTGCTTTTAATAAATTTTGTCCTTGTGTTATTTCTCTTAAACCTTGTTCTGCCATCCATTTACTCAAGTTAAGTATGTTATGCATTGTTTTTCTCTTTCCCTATTGCCTTCAATCTGTCCTGTGAGTACCAGATTTTATAAGCCTTCTTTCTTCATTATTTGACCTAAAAATTTCAACTCTCTCTTCCTAATGTTAAGTATAAGTCTTGTTTTTGTTTCCATTTTCACTAAAACTTTGTTATTGCTTGCATATCCAGTACATGGTATCCTCATCATCCTTCTGTAGAACCACATTTCTCTTGCTGTTTAAAAAATAGAGATGTCTATTGAAACATGTATATCCACTGAATATAATGCTCACAGAAAAAAGAAATAATGTCAGATTATAAATAGAATCTACTAATTCCTTAAAACATCTTACTTATTATAAAATGCAGATTGTGTGTGTGTGTGTGTGTCTGTACGTTTATATATTGGATCAGATTTCCTACATTTTTCAACCGATTTCAACAAAACTTCACAGGACTACGTAAAATTACCTTGCGGTGGTTCTGACAGCACCAAAAATTGGAAAAACAATTGTTTTTGCACAAAATCAATTTGAAAACACGATTCTGTCGCCAGAATGAAAGGGGGACAACTCATGTCGACTTATACTTATTATAAAACCCAGGTTGTTTGTGCGTGTGTTCGTTTATATATGTGATTGGATTTCCTACATTTTTCAACCGATTTCAACAAAACTTCACTTTTTTTGGCAGGTAGTGTTTCTTATTGTCTTCCACACTTTTTTCTTTATTTTTACATTGAGAATGCTTTAAAAATTCCATTTACAAGACAATTGTTTATAATAAAATTCTATTCAATCGATAGACTCATAACGATTGAAAACAATGTTTTTGTTTGAGTTTGGGTTTGACCAATTCGTAAAATAAACAAAAAAAAAAACTAATTAAGACATGCGTGTCCATCAACCTTAAACAATAATCTTTGTCAATTTTATTTTTCAGTCTTTATGATGGTTGATACTTGATCTATCTCTTACTGTTACATCCCTGGGCAACACTGGGCTCTACTGCAAGTTTATTTATAAAACTCATAGACTGTTCATTGCATTGACAAGGCATATTGGTTTATAAGAGTATTGTTTACTTTCAGTTTTTATGTGCCATATCCCCTCAAGATTTGGGTGATCATGAAAGACAAACTCACATGTTACATGTTTCAGCCCTTGATTTTGAAATAACTTCTTTATCTAATAATGATTTTATTGACCGATTCTTATATATTCAAGGTGCATTCCAATAGTTTTGAGACCTTTTTTTATGAGAGATAGTTATAACTGTCCTTGATTATTGAAATCTTAATATATCATACAGTAAGTCAATACATCTATACATCTAGTAAGTCAACTAAGTTTTTAATTCCAGAGTGAAGGACATGGCTGTAACAGCACTTTGAATACACCCTGCTAAACACTGCTTGTCATAGCTGACTAGTTTGGAGAATGCAGTCAGAACCTAAAGACAATTTGGAAGGTCAGTATGCAATAAAGTTTTGTGTTGATAGAGATAGACATCAAAACTGCCCCTCACCCTTCCTACAATCTAGTCCTTGCTCCCAGGTGACTTTTGGTTGTTTCAAAATCTGAAGGAGAAACTCAGTCATTTTGAAGTCATTGAAAATATGAAGGAGGCTGTGACAAGGTTGCTGGAAATCTTCACTTTGGATGACTTCCATGGGGACTTCAAAAAGTGGCTGGAGCAGAACAATGAGTACATTGAAGTCAGATGATTCTACTTTGAAGGAGATTACAGTTTTGTACTTCTTTGAATATTAATAAATGTCTCTCCTGAAAAAGTCTCAAAACTTCTGGAATGCACCTCATATTTTGGGGTGATGCCAGTTATATGCTATAACAATGTGCAACATGTAATCTTTATCACTCTGTATGTAACTTCATTTGCTGTGCAGAAAGTTTAACCTGCACCTGAAAGTGATCCTGATCCTTGAATTCGGGTTTGTTTGAATTTCATAGTTGTGTTGTCATATCCTGATATGACACCAAAAAACACTATTGAATGAAATTAGTAATAAGGATTCTGCAACTGAGAGGCATTGAAAAATAATGCAGTGGAAATATTAATAATACGGAGTGGTAAAGGTTAAAATCAGTAGTGATAAAAATGAAAACAAACATGATAGAAAGCTGAATGAGGTCAGTTAGACGATGTATCTAGATACATTGGACACCAAAAATTCTGAAAATTTACATTTAGAGTTAAATGTTCCTATATCTTCAGTGTTTCTCAATGTAAAATTGTAACCAGTAGTTGTTGTATTTCTTTCCCATCCCACCCCCACAGTATAAGACTCCATCTATGAAAACGATTAATCTGAAAAGTCCTTTTGAAGAATGAAACATGTAACATTAGAATTTTTTTCAATTTTTTTCATTCAATCATCCCCTTGGCTTGCAACAATATCAAGTTCTCAACCAGTTCTGTAACGATCACCAAAGTTAAGCAATGTCTAGCCTGGTTAGAACCTAGATGGGTGATCACTTGGGAATACCATGTGCTGTATGCTTGGATGTCCAGGTGGTATAATGAATAACAACTCCAAATTGGAAATTGGAGATTCGAGTTCTAATTCCTGGTTCTTTATATTTACTTACACACAAATACCTTTGGCAAATGTATAAATCTACCTCTTTTCCTCCCCACCTATGACTTGTATCAGTAAAATCATTGTTATTGCCCCAAAATCTTACAATTTAAAAAAGATTTTCTGTTTTTAAGTAACCTGCAAAAGGTTGATAAGCCTTAAATAACAAATTAATCAATCACCCCCACCTCACACACACATGTGTGTGTGTGTGTGTGTGTGAATATGTGTAATACATACATATAGACATGCATTAACAAATTTTATGAAGGTATTCAATAGTTGGCTGTGAAATTTAGTATATGAGCATAGGTATTGGAGATAAGGAAATAGGCTTTACTAGATGTAGTTTCACACAACACTGCAGGTTGCTACAAAAATAAAAATTTGAGTCATTCTTAAATAGCTTGCTTAGATTGATAATTTCATAAGGGTGCCATGCATGATGCTAAACTCATTTAGAAATATCAAAACTGTCAGCTGTATACAAGTACTTTCTCAGATCGATCCCTAAAAATGGCTTCCAGTGAATGAAGCCTGTAGGTCTTAGCGAGGACCATCATTCTTTCAACTATACACACTAGTGCTATAGAATCAAAAAGAACTGTACTAAATAGTAGAAACTACATTTGAGGACTTTCAACAACAACAACAACTAAAATAGCCTATGTAACGCAAAGAGAAAATAATGACATATTCAAGATGTTGACATTCCACACCACTTCAAACAAAAGGTTAGGAAGGAAACCCCCATCAATACTAGAAAGAGTGATAACAATTAACACGAGAAACATATTTTCCTGAAATAAATTTTTTAAAAGTAACATTTGATAAATTTCATTTGATGATAACTCAGTCAATGAATGCTATGTTTCCCTATAAGGAAACAATTAATATTACCATTCCCATTGTGTTACTTCTATAATGCCATATTTCAATGTCCTGAAATTGGGATTAAAGGTCAAATTGAAAATATCAGACACAATTCTTTGATTTTTGCTTTAAAAATGAAGTCAACAAGACATATAATATTTATTTTTAAAACTTACCAGTTTTTATATTTCTCATCAGTTACTGGCGGTGATGGTAATCTAGCTGGGAAGTGTTCAATATAAGCCTTAAATGTTGTGTCAATAGCAGAATGATTCAAAATATGTATGTAGCCATGAGACAGAGAATTAATGAGGACACCTTCACCAAAATTAAGAACCTTTTCAGCTTCATTGCTGGAGAGGAAAAAGAAAAGATATAAAATATTTAACTTGTTTATCATTTACAAAGGGTTACTGAGAGTGAAAGAGAATTAAAAGAATTTAGTGAGGAGAAAGGACAATAAAAGAACAGAATTCAGGAAGACAAAAATGGAGATTGGTATTGTATTTAAATTTTTAAAGATTGCAGGCTTTTCATTTTCAAAATCTGTTATCTCTAACTTTTATATTTTTACTTTTCTTAATAAATCTAGCTGACCTGCCAACAAAAGTATTTTTGTTTCTAACCTTAGTTTCATATTGAAGCTTTTTCTCTCCAAAATATATGCCGTGTATTAAGGAGTTCCCAGCCTGACTCATTTACCCAAATCTGACCAAACATCAGAATTTTTTTAAAGGGTTTCCTGGTCAGGCTAAGAATATTTCAGTATCCTCCTGCAACATACAATGTACTGATTGAAGAGTAATTCAAATGCAAGAGTTTCTTCTTTCCAAGATGCAAAAATTAGAGGTATTTTCAGAGCCAGTTTCCCTTCTTGATATAGACTTAGAAACTGATACTACATTGCTAACCAAGAATGGAGTACTGCTGCCTCATTGTCCAGCCTTGACAAAAGCAATTACAAGACCTTGTGGCTTGTACCTTAGTAGCACTATTGCCTTACTTGGGGTGAAATGATAAAAAAAACATTGTGCAATCATGAATCACATGACCCATCAGGGTCGTAGTGGCACCACATGTAATGCAGCCAAAGTAGAAGTGGTGTGTCTTGGGCAAAATAGCCTGATGGAGCCCAACCCTCTCCAGGCTGGTTTTGAATTCAGAGTTTCTTTCTATTTACCACCCAAGACTATCTGTCCTGCTATTTTACTCATAGCTGGTGGGAGAAGAAGAGGATTCATACTTTTGTCAAGGGTATTAGTATGTAAGTGAATGTAATGGATCTGATTGGAATTTGAACTCGGCACTCTGATTCCACAATCCATTACTCCACCATGCCTCCTAAAAAACATAAAAAAACATACTTATCTAAAAAACAAAAATAAAAAAATCCTCCATTTATCTTAATTTTCCAGAGCTTCACAAAAAAGTACAACTTGTAAAAATTTTTCTTTTTCTGCTTTGTCATATTTCTCTGTCCATTTCTTTAAAATTATATTTAAAAATCCTCTGATATAGGGAACACAACATGGAGTTGTCCATGATTAAATACCAATTGAGATTTTTCAACCTATTTTGAAAATTTGGTCATAAGTTTTATTATGATGCAATTGAATCAATAATGTTATTTTTTCCATCTTAACACATTTATTAATATTGACATGCACCTGTGTTATATAGGAATAAAATGTCACTGCTGACACTGGTGTTTGAGTGTAGATTGCAGGTGAAAAGACACAGGCAATTTCATTGTTCAGTTGGCTGGATCATGTGACCATGGTAGAAAGGCTTATTTAGAGGTAGTCACATGATGTAGAATGTGTTTCTCTTTTCTTCTATATCTTCTATTACTATTGTGACCACTATTCTCTACTCATTATATGAAGTACTATTAGTACGAGTATAATTTTAAGACATCTGATACCAGTATTGTTCAACAGTGTATTATAATTGGTATCTGTGATTACAAAGTCTCTACTACATTGACATAGATGAAGTATCAAGCAAGTATATGCTGTCATCGCAACAGTGGCAACAAAGGGTCGTTTTGATGACATAACAACCTGAAGAAGATTGGAGGGTACAATAGCTGAAGCACTGTGTTAATAACAATCAAGATGAGGACAATAGTCCAAATGTAAATAATGTAAATAAGAGTTCATGATGATGATGAATTTCAAATAAGTTATGATACAAGAGATATATACTTCAGTTCTATAATATCTATTTTTGGGCTTTTATAGGGACCAGATTAAATTCCCACCTGTATGGCAAGTTTTCAGTTAGTTTATATAATTTCTTTATATATGATAAAATTGATTTTAAAAGTCATTATTAATTTTAAAATCACTTATATATATATTTTTAATTTTTGTTTTTCGGTAAGTAACAAAATTCAGCTGAGTCACTACAGTGTTTTTTGACTTTCACAAAAGATAAAGAGGATGATTTTCATACCTTTGCTCTGGAGGCAAAGAGTCCTCCAATGAAATCCTGTACTCAACATTCACACCCAAGACGTCTCCTGAGAGTGACAAACATGGCTGTGTTTCCATTCCATAAATTTGGCAGCTAATATAAATATCATAGAACAGTACCTGAAGAAAACAAAAACACCAAAAATGTAGCTGCAAGAAGTAAATATCAAAAAGCTACAAAATATATTAGGAATGCTATTAATTTTCTATTAATATTTGTTGGGGAAGATTTAAAATACAGGATTTAATTTGTTTTCATTCATATATAGAAAAATACTTTCCAATAACTTCACCCAAACAGAGATGTGATCAAATATTTTTGCAAGTGCCAGATTTTAAGTTTTGTGGAAATAAATCACATTTTTTTTAATAAATAATTAGAATATATCTATTTTTTGTTTATGTTCATTATTTGGAAAGTCTAATTTACAAATTACTTTTTGGATGTACATTTAAGAGCTCATTTTAAATTTTTTTATTTTAAATTTTTTCACAATAACAATGATCACATCTGTTGGGGTTCACAAACTGTTTTTTTTAATTATGCTATTTATTGACAGTTAAATATATGTCAATAAATAACATAATAAAAAAAACATCTTTCAGTCTACACATTTCATCTTAGTGTTTGCTGATGTATGGAAAAAATTGCACCTTGAAGACGACAATTTGAAATTGTTGAAAGTACTCAGCATGTGCCTTCTATCTGTCAACAACTCAAATATAAGGATCTTATTATTCAAGGAATTGATAGGAAGTTAATGTCTCATTAAGTCTTGTTAGTGAAGTAATTTTGCCATTAACCACATTAACATTGCAATTTAATTCTTTGTATAAATTGTTTCTTTATGATATATATATATATATATATATATATATATATCACACATAGAGTACTGGTGTTGATAAAATAGTGCTCGATGTAATATAACAGAGTCATTAAGTATATATTAATAAATATACATATTATTCCTCACCAGTAGCACAACTTGGAATTTCATGCACAATGCAATCTTCAGGTGCTGGGTAGAGACTGACTGTTAACCGTTTTTAACACAAATACTTTCGATCTTTTCCAAGGTCATCTTCAGGGGTAAATTACAAAGACAAACGCATTGTAACTGTGATAAAATCTGCATTCTGTTGTGATGATGATTTTTAAAAAACACACACAAATGCACTTTGTTATAGTTATTTTGAAAATTTTGATTTATCCATTGTAGTTATGAAATTTTTTGCAAAACATTTCAATATATGGGAGCTGACTGAAAACCCTAACCTCTACCAGGTCAACAAGTACCACATCTACAATCCAATATTCCTGGAGAGAATAAAATTTCTTGCCTCTACACTTGTGACTACACAAAATGTACATACAATGCACAGAAAAAATACTGGTCCAAAAATCACACAATACATGCTGAAATTCCCAAACCACAGCATCAACCAATTTCATAACTGAGCCATGTCCTTGCCACTTAAATTTTACACTTTAAATATATTATGATCTATAATTATTGGACAATTTTGGTCGTCAAAGCCATTCCTCGGCCCTGGGGAGTATCCTAGGGTATATTCATACTCTATGAATACTTCACAGTTCATATCTCCCATTTACTCCCAACATTGTCCAGTTTCCCTATCTACATAGCTAGACCTAAACATATTCAGAAATCTGAAACCATGCAAACTGAATCTACTTAATTCTACAAACAATTAATTAAATTAATTTTTCCATAAAATATTAACTCACAAAATTCACTAATTAACAACTTAATTATTGAACCAATGAAAGTAAAACGACTCACACATGGCTCTTAAATTAAAAAAAAGAATTCCATATACTGCTACAAAAATGAAAAAAACAATCATTTGTCTCTAAATTATGATTAACAAAATAATTCTAAACTTTTCTAAAAAGACAAAGTAAAACAACAAAAATCAGTCTCTTACTAAAATGTTTCACCAAAATTGACATTGTTACATCAGTGTGTATACATGAATGTGAGTGTTCACTGATCATACTGTGTCCTTTCTTTTTTTTCTTTTTGTCCTTTTTTACATAAATTTTTTCTTGTCTATCAAAACCTGTTTCCTCGCACAGGCAACAAAACCAATCCACTTACATTTTTTTCCTTTTTTTTTTACCTCCTAGATTTTTTCCATCATTGCTTCTTATTTTGGTTTGTGGTTTAGATGTGTGTGTGCAAATATATGTGTGTGAGCCATAGAACATAGTAATATCAGTATACTTATAGTTTTTTTTTCTGTCCTTATGTCTTGATTACTTTTTCCTTTTTCTTTTATTCCTTATTCTCTTTGCTGAGTACTGCATCTGAACATTTTCTCTGAACTTTTCTGTATTGTGTTGTAATCCTCATTCTATGCCCCACCTATGCTGGGAGGTTCAGACCAATGGCACCAATCCGATAATATATTGCATGTTGATAGAAGCAAATTATCTCAGCTTGGATTTTTCTCTTGATTGGCAGTCGCTAATCCTTTTGGTTTGGTAATGAAAGACTCTAAACACAGAGAATGCTAACTTAACTATCTTTATTTGTCATGTCAACATGTACATTATCTAACTATCCAGTGGGGGGGTTCCCCCCCTCCCCGACTCACTGGGAAGCCATATCAGACACAAATGAGAACAAGTCTACATTGCTTGATGGGTAAGAAACAACTAACCTTTCTCTTTCCCATGCTAGCTCTGCCAATCAAAATTGACTTCATTATTAAGGCCCACATCTAACCTTGAATGTCAACCTCCAGAAGTCAAAGCTGAGATACACTTCCCTTAAAAATAATAATCTGCTAAACTATTATTTAACATAACATTGTTGTGATGGAAGATGACATGTTTCTGATTGGCCATTTCCAGAAAATTTCCATGATTTGATTGATCCAATTGGGAACAGTACTTGTCCGAATTCAACAGCTGATTTTGTGGAAAGAGATTGTAATGCACAATGCCCTTTGAATCCTGCCAGATACACAGCTTTTTTGTTTGCAAAACAGCATTTGGAGTGGTTAATGGTGGCTTATTACATCTTCCAACAAGCTTTTTTATTCAACATTTTTATAAACATTCAATTTTTTGTCGCCTTTGGTTGTTATTTTCAAAAAATGGACCATTTTTGTTGCATTTCAGCAGAGAATCAAAAATGGAAATCCAGTTCATTCAGTTTTTTTTATTAAATTCTGAGGCACTCAGACATTGTAGTAATTCATGTATCCAAGTGTTTCTAAATGCCTTACAATGCTTATATGACATATGCAAGTTGTTTCTGCAGAACTCCATGTCATATATACTGAATTATTTGTAATCAGCATTTTAATTTGGTCCTTATCAATGGCTGCAGGCCTGCTGGAAAGTTTTCAGTTTTCCCAATCAAAGTTTCCACTTCTGAACCTTGCAATCCACTTACAAACAGTACACTTTTCAGCTATGGCACCATCTCCATAAATGTAACATAACATTTTTGTTGTTGCTACAGCATTTTTTTCCTTTCCAAGAGCCACAAATAATGAAAATGAATTTGATTTTTCTCCATTTTCAATTTTAATTTAAAGACATTCAAAATTCACAATCCAAATATGAAATCCTGTTCTTTTATTGCCCTTTCACCTCACTAAAGTTTTCTCATTCTTTTTCTTTTCCAGTTACCATTTGCATCTTAGTGGTATTATTGCCTTGCTTGTGGTGAAATGATTTTAAAAAAATAAATATATATATGTAGACAAACAGACAGATTTATGGATTTTTTAGCATATAATAATTCTTTCATCTTTTCACCTCAATTCTATTTTTGTTGCTTCCCATTCTTCATGAAATAATATTAAGAAGATTTTTAGATTTTTTTTTGTTTAACTAAAATGTTATAACTTTTATAAAATAAAATGTTATAACGTTTATAAAATAAACTTACCTTATTGTAAGCAGTAAAGATCAAATCCATTGTTTTTTTTTCCCTTGGACCAATGTAACCTGATTGTGGCACAATCTCTATATCACAAAACTTTGCCTGGCTTCCAAAAGCCTGAAATACAATCAAATTCAGTATAAATTTTATTATTTCATGAAATTGGCCCTTAAAATTTATTATAAAAGGAAATGGTATAATGGTGACTAGTAGCAACCAAAATTTAATTAAGACTCATTGGTTTTGGAGAATTTGAGTTAGTAATAAAATCGAACATATACAAGGAAATCCTAAAAGAACTAGAAGTCCTAAGCAGATTTATTATTTCTGGGTGCAATCTCAATAACATAAGATAGATGATACTGTGTTGAGGGCAAAACCTGAAAGAAAATTGCAGGAACTCGTAAACAAAGTAGTAAAGGAAAGCAAGAAGAAAGGACTAACTGTCAATTATAAGAAGACAGAAAAGATGGTTGTCAGCAAGAACAAGGTCCAGATTTTCTCACTGGAAATTTTTCCCCATTCTTCTTGTCAGTAATCCCAAAGATTTTGGAGATTGTGTGGTTTTTGTTGGTGGACTTGTTTTTCAGTTCCCACCATAATGTTTCAATTATATTGCAATCAAGACTTTACACTGGCCAGTCTTCCAAAAGCTGAACATCATCCACAAAAAAATATTTTGCTGCATGTGTTGTGGCTAGAGAAGTAGCCGAAAGCGCTTGGAACAATTATAATTATGGACAATTCCTATATTTTTTAACCCCTGAAAAACAAAAAAAATTTAGATTGCTGGAAAAACTCAATAAAAGATTAATTAATGAAAGATGCATAAAAGAAAGTTTGCTGCCCAAATACACACATGCACACACTCACATATATGTGTGTGTGTGTGTGTGTATTCTGTAAGTTCTTATTTTATAAAATATACCCAATATAAATTATAGTTAAGTGAGAATAAGTTGTTTTATTTAATACCTGTTGCCATTCAAAGTTTGTCTGCAGTAATGTGTTATTGATTAACACCACTTGATAAGTACCAGGAACATTATGGTAGAGTCCTTCCATATGAAGCTGACATGATTCCAGTACAACCTGTGGGTTTTGCACTTCCCCATAAACAAGAACATTCCTGTAAAAAGAACAACAAATCTTTTTATCAGTTTATCAAAATCAGTTATTTACAATCCATAAAGTGTATTACTTTATGACTGTGCAGTGTGGTGTAATGGATAATGAGTCCAAATGTATAATTGGTGAGCTGAGTTTGAATTCCAATTGGCTTTGTTAGATTCACTTATACACAAATACACATGGCAGAGGTATGAATCCATCTCTTCACTTTCTTCCAGGTATGGGCTGAATAGCAGGATAGATTGGACCCTATAGCCTTGGTTGGCAACCAGTCTACTGCACAAAAATTTTCTGCCTTGTCAGTCATGAACTGAAAGAGACATGATCACCCAAGCATGTATCATGTATTGCATTTAACTGACTATACTATTCAGGATATGTGTGTAGGTCTGCCACTCAGTGCTTTGTAACATTCATAATAATTTAGGACTTTCTTCTTATAGTTTTATTTGCTTAAGTGCTATGCTCTTACTGGAATCTTTTAGGCCTCAATTTAAAATAATAAGAGTGTGTTATTAATTTTGTTCATTTGGCTACATATTATTTATTATTATTTATTATTCATTTGACTACATATTATAATCATATCTGATAATGAACCATGTAATTTTTTTCTAAAGACATCTTTGTTTCTATGGCTAAAACTTTTGTCCTACTAAATGAAACAGGTATATATTTCACTGTTGACAACAAGAGAAGTCATTACCTACTTTTTCCAACAATTTTATGACAAACCAAAATTACTGCTATGAAAAAAAAAGAGATTTTTACCTTTTTTCTCCACCTATAATTTGTACAGAAATATATTTGGTAAATGGGAGTAGATTTTGAGCATTGTAACTGATAGACACTTTGCAAGACTCCAGTGGCTGGAGAGTTCCATTTTCAGGGAAGATCTTCAATTCAGTTAGATCCTGAAGAAAAAGCACAGAAATTATTATTAAAGGATTTTTAAATGAGTTGTAGCAATATTGCTGGATAAATTTTACTCTCCCTTAAACTACTAATAAATTCTTTCTCCTACCTTGGCTGACTGAATACAATCAAATCATGCTGAAAAGACTAGTTCACATTCAACCCTCAGAGTTAAGCAGCATTGGATGCAGTCAATACTTAGATGGGGGGAGTGTATGGAAATACCGTGTAAGGTAAGCAAACACCTATAATCCAAAGTACATTTCAGCTTTAAATAACCTGCAAAGGGTTGATAAGCTGTAAAAACAAACCCAACAATCAATCAATTAGCTGACTGAAAGGCTATATATGAGAAATAGGAATGACAACAAGGCTTCAACAGCAGCAGCAGCCACATTAGAAAAGGCAAGCCTCAGTGAATGCAGTCAAGTGTAACAAGCAATAACAACAGCAGCACTCATCAGCAGGTAGGTTAGGCTTAAGGCTCCAAGTTTTACACTCAGAATTGTCCCACAAGACAATAACCTAGTGGATTAGAGTGCTGGTTCATGAATTTGAAGACAAATCCCTGAGCCAGAGCAGTGTGCTCTTGGACTCTGTGAAAACAAAGCAAGCACTAACTGAGCAGTATGAAATCGGAACTAGATGAGATATCACTACAACCATTGAATAAATAAAGGCTTGAAAAGTTAATTGGATTGAAAAGCAACTGATGAAGGCCAGAGAGCATTATGATAATAATAACAACAAAGATGAGGACAATAGTCTGCTTGTAAATAGTGATTCTTATATTTATATAATTCCTAGCCTGTTTGCTTGCTCATAAAATTAGTGTTAGAAATATTTTAAGCATGAATAGAAATGGAATTATTTCAGTGTTTTCTTTCAAAGGACAAGAGCTACCAACACAGATCATATATTAATATCTAAGATTTTTATTTTATTGAGTGTTAACAAACTAGAGGTGATTAAAAATATTTTTAATACCATAATATCATATAATAATTCTGTTCAGTCCTCTGGTAGTTAATTAGTTAGCATGAACATTAAGATCTGTCATTGCCAAAGACAAATAATGGACCATCCCATTTTGAATTCAAAGAAAGACAGAAGGAAATGATATATCAGAGTCACTGTTTGCTTTTAGGAAAAAGAAAGAAAGAAATAAAGCAAGAAAGCAAGAAAGAAAGAAAGAAAGAAAGAAAGAAAGAAAGGGAAGATACAGAGGTAATAATTCTCTCATGCATTTAATTAGTGTAATGAAAAACATTTGAGAATCTTTTTACTTGTACCTTTTTTTTTTTTAAATAATGACCTGCATTTCTACTTATGATTCTTATTGCAACATTTTGTGAAAGTGGTCAAGCTGAAATAGTTATCAATACAATAGGGGAATTTCTACAGGTATTTTATAGTTGTAGATCTTGCAAGGAGCTTATTCATTTATTAACTTAAGATTTAGGATTCATCAGAAAATTAAAATACAAAAACTATGAAATTTTCATGGCTATTTTAAGATATTAATAGTTTAATGAAAGTTAGAATGTCACTGGTAATGTTTCCATTATTTTAATTATGCTTTTTCTTTTAAACAAACTTATTTCTTCATGGACATGTTGAGAAACGAGGAAACTAAAATTGATGCTAAAGGCTCGGAAGTAACATGTCATATTAAAAAGCTTACTGATAAAACTATCAATGACTTTGTTTTCCAGTAGCAAGCTGAAAACTTAGAAAATTTAACCCTGAAAACTGCAAATTTTTAAATCTCCCCAAATCAAAGATAACTCGATTTTAACTACAGCTCAATGAAATTGTCCTATCTCTATGACCCTAATGCTGTCCAAAGCCTATAACTGTATCCCCTCATCAATTCTGGAAAGATACTTTGGTTATATGACATTAATATTCATAAAATTGAGGTGACATCAACAAAATATGGTAAATGGTCGATATGTGAACAATTTTTTGTCCTATTGATACAAGCATCCTTACTTGATAGATTTAGAAATATAAATGAGCAGATCAATAGCCATAATACACACTGTTTAATAAATAGAAATGGGATGTCTATTTCAAATACAGAGCATCTACTATAATAACATTGGAAGTAATATATATATATATATATATATATATATATATATATATATATATATATATATATATAAAAGGAAGGATGTGTGTGTGTGTGTGTAACGAATGCACGGCCGCAATTTTAGACAGATTTGCACCAAAATTTACATGCACATGCTCCAAGTTAGTGGGAAGGCCAAGACTGACTTTGATAGTGGGAAATAATCGATTTTTTTCATGCTTCTACAGCTATTTTCATGTAGTTTGTGGCCATTTTCTACTGGCCAGAGTGAGAGCCTATAGCTGGCTGCCACGAATAGGTAGGGAGATTCTATTTGCCAGTGTGAGAGCCAACAGCTGACTGACACAAATGTTAACTAGCATGCTAGCATTCAAAATAAATCAATAGCTGCATTCTCCACAAGTGGGAAAAATTTAAATCTGTATGGCACTTTACTCCAATTGGCTCATACGCTTGCTTAAACTCAACGTTGATTCTGATTCCACAGAACTGGGTTGGGTGTGAAAAACTATTTGTTGTTAACATTCTTTTTTCATTTGGTTTTTCCAGTTACAAGTCCTTTTTTAAAGCTGATCATTTTGTGTTCATTTTGTTTAGTTCTTTTTTCGTAACAGATTTAATGTTTAGTATAGAGCTTAGAAAAAATTCACAGTGTGAGATAGGCAAGAAGTAAGGCATGTAGCAACATCAGCACAGCAAAGGGCACTCCTTTAAAGGCAAGGAAGGGCAAAAATATTTTAAGTCAAGTGATAGCGATTGCTGTATGAGTCGTACGATTTTTGAATCAAGCATGGGCAACGCCGGACCATGCTGCTAGTATATATATATATATATATAAAAGTGGTCATTCAGGTCAATACTGAGAGGTGACAGTCTGTTTCATGCTAAACATAATGGCCTGATGATTGTGTTTAGCATGAAACAGACTATCATCGCTGGCTGTTCACTTCAATGTCTACATTTACACAGTCAAACCTCTCATCTATGGACCCCCCCCCCATGAACAGACTTCAGATGCAACAGAAAAAATCTGAAGGCAAATTAAAAACATCTGTAGGAAAAAAACTTCCAAATTGTCAGCGATGTATTTCGAAATTTGTGAGCTTAGTGAAACGAGTCATTAGTTCTCAAAGTGCCCACTTGGCGGTGGTAACGGGCCTTTCAATTGTAAACAAAGATGGGTGCCTGAGAAAGTAGCTGTGAGAAATTCTATTATTTTTGTTATTTTGATTAATATATCTATATTAAGTATATATTTACTTATGCCATATATACATGTTTATAGTATTTACATTATGATCATAACTACTGATAGTTACTATAGTGGTTTTATAACTCAAAAATAATCCCTTCCCATCTACGAACAGTCAGCTTTAATGGACCACCCCTCTCACTATTAGTCCGTTAATGAGAGGTTTGTCCGTATTTACATACACTCTATCCCGGATATTGATCACTAACACATGAATATAGCATATCTTAAAACTATGTTATTATATATATATATATATATATATATATATATTTTTATATATATATATATATAGTTTTAAGGTATGCTGTGTTTATAGGTTAAAGTGATTGATATCAAGCCAGAGTATATGTAAATATAAACATGGACATTGAAGTCAAAACCTTGAAAGGCCATTGAATGTAAAAATCTATTTCATGCTTAAACACAATCGTCAGGCTTGACATGTTTAAGTATGAAACAGACTGTCACCACCAGGTGTTGACTTCACTGTCCTCATTTATATATATATATATATATATATATATATATATATATATATATATATATATATATATATATATATATGTATGTATGTATATATAAATCCCTCATATCTTTCATTCATGTGCATGTATAGTCACATCAACATAAACAAATCTAGTCCGATGAAGTACTAAATGACAAAATGTGTCACACAAAATGTAAGTTAAATTATTATATTTTTTAATAAAATATATTATTATTATATTTATCAGTATCTTTATTTATACCATATGTAAGATGCAAGAAAATATTTATAATAATTAACAATGCTATTTCCAAAGATTCTGAACATAATTAAATATTTTCTATATAAAACATGTAGAGGAGTAAGTAATTATAAACCCTCTAACATTTATACATACAAAAATATTCATAGAAAAGATGTGGAAAACAGAAAAACGGTTATTATTATCTGGTTGTTATGATGTGTTGAAAAAATGAGAAACAGTAATACTGAGTAAAATTGTGAGGTTGGGGTCAAATGTAGGCTAAATATGCATCGGAATCTGACAGAATGATAAGATAAAAAATAGGTAAAGTGCATACAGTCTCTCTCATATGTTTTTTATAGATGGGTGTTATGAGTGTCCAGATAATTTAGTTGGAAAATTCAAGAAGTGTCTGGGGTTTTCTTAGCTTGAATTTTTGTTGAGTGCTAAGAGATAAATATTACTATCATGGACTGAAAAAGGAAAAAGAGATGAAAATTTTGTTGATGGATGTGTTAATGACCTGTCTGTGTGAACTGTTTGTCCAAGAGTGAGAATATCATGTGTTTGTGTGTATGGAGGAGAAAAGTGGGACCGATTCTTATTTATTTAGAATGAGTGAATAATTATTTTTGACACTATAATTAATTTTTACCTATTTAATTTTTATGGGCACAACAATAAGATTGTTTTGATTTATACTTGCATATGCATGAAGGGGAAAAGCTAAGCAACTGATTGTTATTAACAAAAACATATTTACAGAATTTGATTTTATTTCCTCTTGAACTGAGAACTGGGCCTGGATTGGAGATTTGTTATTCAGAGTTATTTCCCTTGTTACGCATTCTCCACGGCAAACAAGACCAAAATCAACATTAGGTTCTTCAATAGCAACATCAGCTCCCTAAAACAAAAGCATAGAAAAATAATCATTCACTGTTTATCATACAACATAGAGGAATGAGAAAAATCCAACAATCAAACCCAAAAACTTTTATATGTAACATGTCAAGACATTTGACATCATGTCTGAAGTGTAAAAGTTATATCAAATCAGTTGATAAGTCTGTTGTAAGGAAAGTTGATTCACTGTGTTGTGCTAGATGGTTTTTCTCATTACATTAAACATCTTACAGATTTATAAGTCTATACTTGTCCATGCATTGAATATTGCAGCTACATCTAGTTTAGTGTTTCTGCTATGTATCTTGATAAAACACAAAGAAGAATCTGCAATGTTATTGATGCTGACTTAGGATCTAAAATTCAGTCACTTTTCCACTGCCATATTGTAGCTTCCCTGTGCCATTTCTGTAAATATTTTCATGGTAATTGTTCTGATGAACTTTCCTGTTTTCCTAGTCTTTACAAATTTAAGCACAGTACACAAGTGGCAGCAAGGTCTCATTCTACAGTTGAAATGGCTAGATGTAACCATAAGTTCTATGCTAACAGTTTCTTCTCTTGCATTGTCTCTCTTGTGGAGCTTTTCTCTGGCCTCTTGTTTTCTAGTCAACTTTGATCTTCAAAAACCTAAAGGCAATGTCAATCATTATCATTTGTCTTCTTAATTCCTGTTCTTATATTGTTCTCTCTCTTTAATGTTTTTTTTTCTCATATTCTTTCACTCGCAGTACCTCCACCTCTGCATCTTAGTTACTTTATTACCTTGCTTTGGGTAAAATGAAAAAAAAAGAAAAGAAGTACAATGTCAGCATATGTTTACATAAATTAAAATGAATATTTTCTTAAATTAAAAAAAATGCTATGGTAATTGTAATATTAGCCATTTCTCTGTAAGGAAACATTCAGCCTTCATTAACCAAGAAGTCAGCACTACTTTTGGTTTAAATTTATAAAATATTTCTCTTAACACAATAAAAGAAAAATTTTTTTATTGTTTTAAGAGAAAGATTTTATAAATTTAACTCTGACACATTATTTACTATTTTTATTTTTTTTTATTTTGTCATCGATAGGAGTAGATAGGTTTGTTTATCGTCTGATTCACACTTCTCAAGGAGTAGAGGTTTACCTTTGTTTAGGATTGGATTTCTGTCTCCTTCTAAACTTTTTCATTCTCTTTCACTCCCAGTAGCCTCTTATGTCTTAGTGGCATTTTGACCTTGCTTGGAGTGAATGGATTAAAAAAAAAACAAATATACATGTAAACTACTGTGACTTCTGTAGAAAGATAGTAGAGGTGGTTTACTACTGCCTTCTTCACAGTTTTGAATTCAGAGATGTCTTTCTCTCAGACTGGCTACCAACCAAGGCTAGAGAGCCTAGTCTACCGTTGTAGCAATATAAGCTGTCAGATGATATGTTGCTAAGGACCCACCTGCAATACATCACAGAAATCAGAAAGACACACCCATTAGACTGTTTGCCTGCTCAACTCGCCTCACTTGTCTCCAGCAGAAGGTTACAACCAAAGAAAATTTGCTTACTGCTACAATTTTATCTCATGATTTTATTTTATGGGTAACGATTTGGGCAAAGAGTTATTTCCTTAAGCCACAAGCTGCAACACTATACCTTTTTCTTTAAACCATAGTTGTGGATGGAGAAGAAGAGACACATTGATGCTTTTCTCAAAAATATTAGTGCAAAAGTAAACATGGTGGACTAGGTTGGTATTTGAACTTGGCTCACTAATTTCACTTTCTGCACCAATAACTGTTACACTAATTTCATATCTATAAAATAAATATCTGTTGGTTCTAATCCTATAGTGGAATGATTGCAAAATACTTTCTCCTCAACAATTTATTGACAGAAGCACACAAATGCATGCTGGGATTTCTTCCAAGCCAATAAAATAGGCTGGTCCTTGGTTTCATCTGACTTAGTCCCAGTCTCTTTTGTCTTGAAATAAGAGTGTTACATTTGCTTGTACAAATTTGCTTTTGTGTGTCAACCCTAATTCTTATTTTGGGAACTTTTTGCCATATTATTATTGCTTTGCCTCATTACTGTTAATTTGTCTTGCATATATTATTTGCTTTATATTTTTTTATCATTTGTTTCTTTTCTTTTTCTTGTTATTGCTTATTGCAAACATTGTCAATTCTATTTGTTGGACAGTTCTGTCATTTATTTTACATTTAACCATAGCTGCTCACTCTACAATATTAATGAAGGGAAAATTATTATTATTATTTTTTAAATAGTTCTTCAATCTTAAATTTTATTTTGCTTCACACAATTTAATGCTAAACTCAAATAATCATTTTATACAGGTCTCATAGTAACCAGCAAAAATGAGAATCTCATTTACTTTGATATCAACTTGTACATTGTAATATATAGGTTCATCTTGATATTCCAAGTAACATCTCAGTTGATGATTAATGGGCCCTGGGCAACATCCAGTCACACACAATTGCAATTGCATCTCCTGATTCGGATCTACAAGCAGGAAATAAAAAAGAATAATACAAATTCATAGATGCAATAATGGATTTATAAAAGCTATAAAAATTATGTAGACTTAAAAAAAAAAATTTTTTAAAGTTTTATGCATATTTCATATAAATTTATATATGTTGTGTCATAAATAAGAAAGGTTGGCACACATATAGAAAGTAAGAAGTAGTTTATTCTGGAGAATAATATGGTACACAGTTGAGAACGCAGACTAATATAATAAACAGTTAATCATTAACTCCTTGGTATTTACCTGAGACCTCCTGACAAGGCAAGATGTGGCACAAGGCCGTTTTTTAACATGGGGTTTCTGAGTACAGACACTCGGGCAAAAATTTTCTTGTAGACGGGGTCAGGCAGCTGTCTACTTCCCTAGACAAGACTCTGCTCATAGGCATAGCTTTGTTTGGGTTCCTCTCTGCCTGAAAGCAGAGAGGTTGACAAATAATCTGGAGATAAGCAGAAAAGTAACATATCCACTACACCAGTTCTACCACTTGAAGAACATGGTAACTGCTAAATTACAAGAGTGGGCTGAAAAGTTCACAGGCTGACTATGAACAAGTGATGGTAGAGCTTGCATGCATTAATTTTAGCTCTTCTTATTAATAACTGTATTGTTTCTTTCCAGGTAAACTGATATCTGACTGTTCAAAGAAGACTTCAAATGTAACTAGTAATGACTTCTCTTAGAAATGGTCAAAATTCAGCATTGTAGTGTTATCTGCAGAAAAAGGTTCTTCCATTAAAGACATTTATGCTGACATGATTGATACATAGGGGGATGATGCCCCAGCTTTATCAACAGTGCAAAAGTGGGCAGCTGAATTTAGGAGAGGGTGGGAGAGTCTTGAAGATGACCCAATGTATGGATGCTCTGCAACTGTCACTACTGAGAAAAACGATGATCATGTTCACCACATGGTGATGGATGAAAAGCAATTGACTATAAATCAAATTCTGTTAGCATATTCTGAACAATGAACTTGTTATGATGAAGTTTTCTGCTCAGTGGGTACAATGATATCGTCTGACACCTGATCAAAGGCACAACATACTGATCACATCACAGGAAAATATAACATTGTTTGAGGCAGATCCAGCTGGTTTCCTTGAACCTTTCCTAACGCAGGATGAGTGTTGGGTTCATCACTTTGAGCCAGAGGCAAAGAGACAATCCATGCAGACGAAACACCCCTCCTTACCTGCTACAAATAAAAGGCATTTTGCATTGCATCCCATTATACCTATATGTAATAAATCAAAAACAAACACTATTCCATAGGTTCATTTATTTAACATTGACAATTTATATGTTTGTTTCCTATGATCTGCACATATTAAAATTGCCTGTGTCTATTTGTATTAGCTATTTGTATGAATATAAAATTATTACTTTTAGAAAAACAAATTTAAAGAAAATTCTGAAAGGTAAATGAAATAATTTTTGAGGAAAATGTAATTTAATGAGATGGATGTTCTTGTTTGTTCATAAGAAGCTGATTCCAATTGGGAATACAGGAAGGCAGTGCTACACGCATATCAGCCGCAGTGTTGAGCCTGTTTCTCTCCTTTGTCTTAAATTTAGTTAATGTGGAAAATCCCAGTTCACACAAGTAGTTGTAAAAGTCAGCAGTAAAAAATAGCCTTTTTAATCAAGAGTGGAAATTCCTCTTTGTTCTTAATCCAAGACAAGTTACATAAACTCAATGAGAACAGACTATATATATATATATATATATATATATATATACAATTATATTTAAAAAAAATTAAATATCACTGAAGGGTTGGGACCCACAGTTTGAAAAAACCCTTCCCTAGGGGAAGATATGAATTCTTCTCACCTCATCTAAAAATATTTTCTGGTTTTAAATAACCTGTAAAGGTTGATAGGTCATAGAAAATAAATTAATCTCTTATTTTTTTTCACACTAAATAACCCCCTGTGTCTTAGTGGCTTTGTTGCTTTGCTTGGGATGAGATGATTATAAAAAAAAAATGAAATTTTAATGAAATATTGTCTATTTTGTCATTCAATTATCCAATAAAAAAGATTCTAGCATTTTCCTGGAGTTTATTTTTTTCACAATACAATGGCAGTTTTCTTTATAATTTAACATGACTGTGGCTAAATTTTGCCCATCCTAATAAGAGACATTTACCTTCATTACAGGTTAATATTTGTCATACCTAGTGTAGCATTTGCTGGCTCTACTTCCAGAATGAAGAATTCATTGTTAAATAATTCCCAATTAAATTTGATGGAGCTGATACTGTTGTTGATAAACTGAAAAAGACAAACAGAGACAAGATCAGATTAAAGTTTTCATCCTATTTATTGTCTTTTATAATGAAAAAAAAAATTGTTCCTCTTAAATTAATAACCTACCTTAAAAACATGTGTTGCTATCAGATGGTGATCATGAGTTCAATCTCTGAATCAGGTAGTTAAAGAATATACACTGATTCAGCAGCAACAAACAAGAACTAGCATCATCTTTCATCACTCATGGCAAGGTTATTTTAGGATGATGAAATTTTCCATCTTTACTTCAGGGATGATGAAATATCCTTATTTTCTATCATCACTGATGGCAAGGTTATTTTTAGAATGATGAAATATCATCATCATTCTGGATCATAACATAACATAATAATCAACAGGTATTCCATATCAGCCAAAAAATGGATACCTGATGAAGGCCAGAGGATAGATGGCTGAAATGTTGTCTATAATAATATCTATAACAACCGCGATGAAAATAATAGTTTAAAAATAATTATTGTATACTGACAATTACTCACCTAAAAAGTGAAATATAAAAATACCTTAAAGAAGTAAATGCTAGAAATGTGGAAGTTTATATAAAACAAACCAGATAAATTCAGGAGAATATGTGTTTATGTTTGTTTTTCTAAATTTTAGAGTGGCCATCTTAAGTTCCAATGAATTATCTCTTAAAGTTTAATTTATATAAATTAATGGGAAAATTTAACAAATGTGCCCACAAAAAATTAATGCCAAAAGGATGGTTTTTCTTTTGACACCTCTTTTACTCCGTACTCCCTTAGTAATTTTTATTGCTTTAAAAACGTTCTGAGAATTTTAATAAAACCCAAACGTTTTATAATTACAAGATTATAAAAATATTTGAACCAGTTACAATGCAGTATTTATTATTTACCATTTTATTTTTAAGAAATTAATGGATTTTATTTTTAATCCAAAATTATTTCTTAATATAAATTTTTTGTGGATACATGTGTTTGAGTAGATGTCCTGTTTTTTTTTTTAAAACAGTCTGAATTACATCTACTGGCCTGTGCATTTGAGAGTCTTAATACAGAAAATGTGCTCTCTCGCAGGGTTTGAAACTGCATTCTCTTTTGAAGGGGAGGAAGCATTGTTTAAACTGTATGAATTACATCTACTAAACTAAAAATAAATTGAGAAATTTAATAAAGAAAATGAGCTCTCTGGAACAATTATACTTTTAATAATTCAGAAATAATTATATGTTTGTTTCAAAATTACAAAACCATTTTATTTTATTCATAAATTTATAAAAATGTCTAACCTACAAAACAAAAACATTGAAATGAAACTGACTGATCATTTTGCAATTACTGTAGAAATTATATAATGTCCAGAAAATGCATTTATTCTAAATTTATAATTAAAGTTACTCATCGATATGTGTTTCTTTATATTTTCTTGTTCACATACATTATAAACTTGAACAAAAACAATTGTTTTCTTTTTTTATTGCATTGTAGTTAGTTCACATATTTATATAATCTTGTAATTATTTGTTTTAATAAAATTCTCAAAACAACTTTTTAAAAAAAGTATAAAATTTTTGAGGAATGATACAGTAATAGAAGTATCACGAGAAAATCAATCCCTTTGACATACCTTTTTTCTTGCAGGTCAGTCAGTTAAGGGTACATGTTTGAACAATCATGTCTCTTTCAATTCATGATTGACTAAGAAGAAGATTTTCCTGCAGGAGGCTGCCATTTCTTTCTGTGAGAGACTGATTGCCAACCATGGCTAATACTAGGATCCAGTCTGTCCTGGTATTCAACCCATAGCAGGAATAGGAGAGAAGTGATGGATTCCTACCGTTTCCCAAGAGTATTTGTGCATAAGTAAATGTAACAAACCTGACTGGAATTCAAACTCGGCTCTTCAATTTTTCTCATTCTGAGCCGTTATCCATTACACCACAAACGTTTGTTAAACTTTGCCATTAATTTATAAAATTAAATTTTAAGAGATCATTCATTAGATCTTAAGATGACCACTCTAAAATTTAAAGAAATATAACAATTAACAGAAAATCTTCAAAATTTATGTTTTTTTATAAAGTTTCACATTTCTAGCATTTACCTCATTAAGGTGTTTTTATATTTCATTTTTGAGAAAAGGACTCATCAATATACATTGATTATTTTGAACTATTGTTTTCATCTTGGTTGTTAGAGATATTGTGATGGACACAACATTTTCGCCAAGTACCCTCTGGCTATCATCAGGTGGCCATTGTTTGGCTGATATACGATATCTATTGATTAATATGTTATTTTATTGCTGTGATGCTAGTTCTTGATTGTTGCTCCTGAACCAGTGTATATTCTTGTAAATATAAAATTATTCTTGGAAATAAACCATCTAATAAGTGATAGTGCTTAATATTTTTGTTATAAATTTTTGAGAAAAAGAAAATGTGTCATCCCAGTTGCATATGGTTGGGTTCAATTCTAAAAATAGCTTTCTACACAAATACAAATTGCTGAGGAAATATATAGTAATTGTTAAACTTTGCCAAAGTATTTAACATAAATAAGCATCATTAGAACATATATTTCTCTGATTTAACATGCAAAAGTGATGTAATGAATATGCATACACCTGGGTCCCCCCCCCACAGTAATATGATTGGCTGGTGTCAGCCATAAATACAGACTGATGTGGAGGTACAGGATGATGCCTATTGTCTTTGCCTATTGCCTACGACTATTGCCTACCACTACGACGAGGACCAGTCCATTACGGTTACCTGCTAGATTGTCCTACATGGTTACAGCAGTTGACAACCACTTTGCTACTTCAAACAAATATATCCCTTTCTGGGACATATCAAAAAGTAATGTTCAAGATTACAAACTGGCTTAATTTTTACAAGACCTTTCAAAAGTATGGATTATTTTTCTCCAGGCAATATGTGGTTTGAATGAATGAGCAGAAGAAGATTTACTTACCTTGCATCTGTAGAGAAACTGAGTGAATGTTGAGTGTTTGTTTTATGGACTAGTTCAATGGTATGGAAAAAAAAAAAAAAACATGTATATAACATACCCCCCCACCCAACTCGGGTACTGGAAGGGTTTTCTTTTTGTTTTTGGAGTACCAATCAGAAGTAGATTGCTATAGGAGAAAGGGGGAAAGAAGAAGCAGTGGAAGTTGTATGAGGAAAAGAGACAGAAATCCAGAATTTATATTTGGTTGGATTGGTCATAGTGGTCAGAATTCTAATAGTTCTACTACTGGTAAATTGTAAAGAAATGAACCCAGGCTTAAAGCCACGGGCATCAATTTCCCTCCAGCTCTCTTCTTCATGATAAGTATGTGCTCTTCACTCTGATTCATTTTTTTTCAATCCACACAATATTATGTGCCCTTGATAATTAATATGACATGATCAACAGAGGATGGGTGTATTCAACATTTGATAATTTTAGACAGTGTTGATCAACATTTCTTTTCATTATCTGTCTATATTTCTGAGATGAGGTATTATGTACACTATTTACATTATTCGGTCTATTGTTCTCATGTTTGTTGCCATATTTATTACAACGTTTCAGCCTTCTTCAGGTGGTTGGAATGTCAAACTAACCCTTTATTTCACTCACTGGGGTAGACTGTTCTAGTTCCACGTGCCATGTATAATGGATGTCAGTTGTCAATTATCTCCTGTTAATTCCCCTCTCCAAGTTCTCTACTGCCTTAACCAGGTATTGAACTCACACTCTTTGGGTCCTGTCACTGGATCTAACTAACACCTTTATCCACTGTGCCATGAGTCCTTGATTTCTTTTCATAGTTAGCCATAAGGAATTGTAAATGTAGGACTACCTTACACTTAAGTAAAATAATAACAATAATAATATTAATAATTAATTACAGGAAATATCAAGTTTTATGGAAACATTGTTGACAATTATTTATTTAGTTACATAACAAATAAATTAAAATAATATAAATTTTGATGCTATATTTGTTTTTTTGTTAGGTATTTTTTCATTTTCTCCTTTGTTATTGACAGCATTTTAGAATACTTTGGCTGCAATGCTAAGTTTCCAAAGTTGAACTAACTGGAGCTATTTCGTTTATGCTTTGTTACCTCTCTTTTCCATCGTTATTTTTAGATCGCTTTCTTCCAGTCATTTTGATGGGCAATAGCGATATTCTGAAATTTAGAATGATCTTATTCCATTTAAAAAATAAAGCCTGTAAAAAGGAATATTTTAAATTAATATACGACCCAAAATAAAATGCTTTTGACAAAAAACCTTAATGATTTCTCTATAATTATGTAACAATAATATAATGATATTCTGCAGACAAATCTACAGTTTATGTTAACTCATCTGATTGCATGTTTACGAACTATAAACCTAAATTGAACTTGAAATATTGTGTAATCAGCTCTAATTTTTTGTAAACTACTTGGATAAGATATAATGTATATTTTGCAGTGAATAAACAATTTTCAATTTTTTGTTGAATACACCCATCCTCCACCAAACACCTCATATAACCCGTGACTTTTGACCAATTTTCTGAGAAAGCTATGAAAGAAAAAGAACTTACCATAAATTCTCTCCTTTCTGTAATGCCACTGTAGATTTGTCCATGGATGAACATAGCATATGGCCGTAGCATTACATTGAAGGGGACACACATACCCTGCAACTCAATGGATAGACTCACATATTCATTTTTATTATCTACAAGTATAAAATGCAATCAGTCAGTAGGATTTATAATAGAGATGTTATATATATATATATATATATATATATATATATATATATATATATATAAAAGAAATTAGATGAAAAAATTAACTTTAATTATGTTTTTATTAATTAACATAATACAAGGCCCAAGAGCAAATCAAGGTAGAACATTACTGAATGAGGTTGCTATATGAACATAAGAGAAAGAAGTGCAGATCATGACATGTAGGAAAAGGGCACTTTAACATGGTGTAATGATTCCCAAGCTTGTCTGATCTCACGAGATCAATTACATATGAATAGTGAGTTTGATCCCTACTGGGTGATACACACTTTCAGCTTTGTGCCATATCTAAGATATGCTTAAAAAATGATTTTTTGGGGCACTTTGATGTGGTTTAATGGTTTGCAAGCTTGTCTTGTTAGATCAATTAGGATTGAGTAGTGAGTTTGATTCTCATACTTTTGACCTTGTGACACATCTGAGCTTAGAAAATCACCATGACATGTAGGAAAGATAACAGTTGATCCTAAACTTGAAGAGATTAAGATTGTAGCAATTGGAGAAACATCAGCTTCAGAATCAGTTTAACAGCACAGCAGTACTTGAGAGTTGATTGTTTTTTTTACACTTTATCAACTCTTTGTGAGTTATTTAAATAAAGCTGAAAAATATTTTAAATTGTAAGAATAATTCTTTGCAATTACATTTCAGTGTTGAATGCAGACAAACAAAGAAAAGACACCTTTTTTTTTTCATTCCAAATTATTCAACAAATGTTAAATGAAAAAGGATCTATAAAAAGTATTATTACTTACCTGTAGCCAATTTCCCACCTGAGATCTCATCATTTTTTGCAAGCATTGTTTTCCTCATTTGTAATTTGCATGTTGGGCACATTTTCAATGATCATTTGTAAAAAACACACTTGTAACAATCTACCTGAAAATACAAATATATATATATATATATATATATATATATATATATATATATATATATATATATAACTAGATAACTAAAAGCCTACCTAGGTGAAAACCTAGGTAGGTTTTAACTCTTTAGGATTTATTTTAGTTATTCCCACTCTACTTAGTGTACTGAGCACTCTATGTTTTAGTCTTACTACTTGCTTGGTTTTTTTTTTTCTTTGGACTAAGGCTCTGGATAATTTTTTTTTTCCCTGTTCTGATGTTTTTTGTTCTTCTTATTTTTCCAATTTTTGGGTTGGTACTGACTTGTTTTGATGTATCTACAAGTTTTTTGCAAGTATCCAAAGTTTTTTCTATTAGTGTATATTATATATATATATATATAGTATTACTAATATATATATATATATATATATATATATATATATATATATATATATATATATATATATATATATATATATATATATATATATTAAAAAAAACCTAAAATTGTTGGTGAAAGCAACAAACAATTTTCCAAAAGAGCTAAATACCCTTAAACAAGATCAAATCTTGAACAAGGGCAGCAATAAAAAAAGAAATAGACCTAAAGGCAAGCACATAGCTACCCAGTAAATTGGTCAATTCCTAGATTACCTAGACAGAGCAAAAATACTAATTCCTCTGAAAGGATGGCCCTAGTCATAACCAGAGTTTCATACTCACATAATCTTCAGATGACTTGAACACTTTTCAAGTTGTCTGAAGATGTCACATTGAGTGCTGGTGTTAATAGAATAGTGTTTAATGGAGAAATTTTTCAGCATTATAGTGCTTCCTGCCACATATCACATGCAGCAAAAGTTTTTCTTGTGGATGAAGTTGTTCAACTTTTGAAAGACTGGCCAGCACAAAGTCTTGATCCCAATATAACTGAACAGTTGTGATGGAAACGGAACAAACAAGTGCTCCAGTAAAAACAATGCAATCTCCAAGAACTTTGGGATTGTTGCCAAGAAAAATGGGAAAAAAATTTCCACCTGAGAAAATCTGGATCTTGTGCCATTTAAGTCACATCAGATTGAGGCAATTATTTTAGTCAATGGCAGCAACATACTTTTGTACTTTCTGTAATAATAAATAGAACTTCTTACAAAAAACCCCTTTTTAACTTAAGAAAAGAGTTGAAAGGTGAAATTTTCACTGGTGGCCTAGTATTTTTGCATATCTTTTTTTCTGCATCACTATGCTTAAGATTCTGTATCACCATCCATAAACTATCAACAAAAATGCAATACTTGGTTCCAGTACAAAACAGCAGACATTAAAGTTTTATAGGTAGCATAAAAATTTATATCAGCTCATGTTTAAGCTCAAAATATAATATTTTTATTTTTTTAAAAAGAATAATTTTGAAAAACAAGAACATTAAAGAATTTGAACTATTACAGTGATAACTAACAAAGAAGTTATATCAGTACATGTTTCAAATGACTACCTTTTCTGGGGCAAAAACTGTTTCAAATGATAAAGTTTCTGCTGGAGGAATATTGCCATATTCTGGGTAAATACAAAATGGAGGATTTTCCATCGTTTCTTTAGTGTAGATAAAGGATTCTTGGTTTGTTGGGTCATTTGTTAACGTGCATTTCAGCCAGTAGAATGATAAATTTATATTTCTGAAATAAGAAAAACATTCTATTTAATTTGCATATGATTTTGACATTTTATTAGAATAAAAAATGACTACAGTGAAAACTGGAATTCATAAAATATTTCAAAATTTTGACTGTAAAAATTATTAATAATAATGGTGACTGTCCCAATAAAAAAAACGTATTGGTTTGGAATAAAATTTGCAGAGGTTTTATTCAAACATATATATGCCATTTTGTTCCACATTCACCATCTTTAAGATAGCTTCAAGATTTCATCTTCCCAGAATTCAGCATTTTTCAACAGGTCTAAGTAGTTATAGTGAAAAATAAAACAAACTGTTTCAAATTCACAGAGCTACACATCCAAATAGTCACCAATCCACTCTATGCTAATCTGTAGACTCTGGTTTTTCTTTGTATCATTGAGCCAATAGCATTAACATCCATACACTTTCAGCCTTTTTGAAAAGTAAGTGAATTTCTCTTGCACACTTCCCACTGATCTCTTGATCATAAAGATGACAGCCAGTAACTGAGTAACTGGATATTTTTTAGCCATGCACTTTGTTATAGAGGGATAGCTTTTGAAGCTTGGCCTACTTTGGTACATGATTCTCTGTGAAGGGATGGTACAAGTCTTTTTAGATGAGTTGTCTGATGTTCCAAGGGTAATGAGTAGATCAAGAGAGCATCTTGCTGTCGGAAGTCTCATCACTGCTGTTACTGTCCATCGACAAAGTTACTCTGTAAGGTTGATGGGACTCTACAGCATTTTATATGGTATGGAATCCCATCAACCAGTACTGACTGCTTTACACTGAAACTGATAGTACATCAACTATTTAGAGGCTTCCCCCACATGGGATCTCAAACATTGTATGGTCAATGTATCTCCTCATGATCAAATGAGGGCATGGTTTATTCAGACTTGGTACATGTAGAAAGCGTTGTGTTTGAAAAGTCATTCTTTGACATCACATTGTATGAGTATGCTGCTTTCATTAAAGCACATTGCTTCCTGGTTGTAATCCTCCAGTGGCATCTCTCTACTATGTCATTCCTTGATGGCCCATATGCATAATGCAGCCAAGGGCAAACTCTCTACTTGTGTTAAAAATGCTTGATTGCCTACTACGGAAAGTGGTATTGTTGTTTCTGAGAATCTCCTTTGCTGGACCTTGCTAAAAAAATATGATGAATGACACTTGGGAAGTCTTGTTGAACCATTGGTCAGCAGACTTCAAATTGGGTGGAGGTCACAGTCAATAAGAGTGAGGAACTGTTTGTCCCTGTAATGGGTGAGATCCATACCTACTCTACTCCAGGTGTCACTCACACCTAACTGACCGCATCGCCATTGTACAGAAGAGGGGTCTATAGACCGGTACGCTTTACAGTTTTTGACCATGGTCCTAACAGTACTTTTTGATACAATGTGCAATATCCACCTCATGCTGGGATGACCATTCTCTTGATGGATGGTCATTATCTGGCTAGGAGCTAACACTTCTATGGAGGTAGCACACAAATACTTCAAAGGTTCACCTTGCATAGCTATGGGAGATTAGTCAGTTTGTCTGCTCAGTTGTGAGCAGACTTGACCAATCAGACACTTACAGACAGCCTCTACTCCTTGACAGGCTCTATCAATATGTTGAACCATCACTGTATGAGCATCTCACTTGTAACTTTAGTGTGTATGAGCATGAGAAAAGGCAAGAAATGCAGTTCATGAGGTTATGTAGGAAAGATAATGCTTAACCAAGGTCAATATTGTAGTGATCAAGAAAACATTATATAGGGTCACAAACTCACATCTATCCAACCAAATATATATATATATATATATATATATGAGTTGTGATCAAATATAGAATCTGACAGAATGATAGGAGAAAAAACAAATAGGAAATATCTTATTAAAGCTTCATCAGAGATATATTTTCATCCCAAAAAAATGGTATATATGTAAAAACATTCTCAAATCAACATGTGAAAAACCAACAAGTATGTCTACCAGACATGCACACACACATACACTTACGAATATACATTATTATCTGAATCCCACATAGACAAACTAAAATTATTATACACTTACATACACACAGAAACATTTATAGTTTTTCAGGTAGCCTTAAAATCTGCTAATTTCTTGAACCTTTGGGCGAATACATCATCACATCTTGTATTCAGAACAGAATAAATTATACTAACGTTGGTTTAAAGTGTTGAATGCATGTGAATCATGATTGACCAATGAAAATCAAGCAACACAATAGTAACAATATCAGAATTTATTTCTTTTTTTTTCTCCATATATCATTCTCTGATGAAGTTTTAATAAAAGTGAAACATGTTAGATTGAAAAACGCTTTCTATTTGTTCTTATCTTACCATATATATATATATATATATATATATATATATATATATGATAAGATAGAACAAACACAGACTAAGTCAGCTACAGTCAGATAAAAAGAGGGAAAAAGACTAAATGAGCAAGTGTAAAGATAAAAAAAATGGGCAAAGGGCCAAATGATCATGACCCACCTCCATGCAGACAGGCTCACGTGAGACACATGACCACATGTGTTCAAGCACACACACAGAAAATACAAAAGAAAACTTACACAAGGGTTTAATGTGGTTAAAAGGAAATAATTGAAAAAAAATATTAGCAGCGAATTGCTGATACCACTTAAGAGTGGAGTCTACCTACAAAACTCTGGTGTCAGGATGCTGACTAAGTGACAATCAGCTAAGTGACAAACTTTTACTTCCACTAATCCTAAATATATATATATATATATATATATATATATATATATATATATAGTTAAATTTCCCAGAATAATTCTGAAAATATGACAAATTGGTTTAAAAATGACAATTGGAAAAAATTATTAGTTCTTGCCAATGTGTTTCGTCTTCTGACTTTATCAAGGCAAGCAATGAAAGTGAAATGTTTGTAGCCAGAGTTACATCAAATCTGAAATTTAAAAAAGAGACGCTCCTGCATAAGCCTCTTTCTGGATATTGGTATTGGTAACTTCCTTTTTACTAAGAGTTTGTTTTTGTTTTCCATGTCAACAATATAGTTAAATTTCCTAGTATATATATATGATGATCATCATTGTTTCCACTACTTTATAATAAAAAACAATGATACTAAGTATCATGACTTCATTTCTTATTGGGTGTCTCATGAATACGACTATGTAACAAAGTTCAAATAAATAAATTAACTAAATTGTGATATCTGATTTCTCCAAAACTAATAAAATATTTCTGGATGAGGCTAAATATCTTAAATGTTGACATTTCATACATGGGTAAAAATGGATAAAAATCAAGAGAAGAAATCACAGTGGATCAGGTGTATTTGGTATTTGACAATTATAATGTATAGCAAAGACAATGTTTAATGCAAAAATGTTTATAAAGGGTCATGTCTGGACTTACGTGCAGTTTTTCACCATAAACCTCTTTTCCTGATAAGAGAACAGATTCAGATTGTCAAATCTTATGAAATGTTTTTCTGTCTTATCTGGGTTCTCTTCAAATGAAGGTTCAGTTAACACGTCGTGACTTGAAACAATCATCACTTCAGCTTTTTGAGCAACACCTGAGACATAAAAACAAGCTCAGTTTAAAGAGAAATTTAAGGTGGATTTCATTATAACATAAGTAGTACTTAACCACCGTGCCTTCAAAAAAAAGGTGTGTCAAAAGGATGGTTATACCTTTGACACCACTATTGATCTGCACACTTTGACTCTCTCAGCAATAAGATTATAAAACTTTGTGAACCATATGCAATGTGATTTTTATTATTTATCTTTTATAAACAAATAAATTAGAAGAGAAATCTTTTGGTTCCAAAAATCTATAAAAAAAATTACAAAATTAACAAAGGTGAAACATTTTTCTCATTATTAAGGTTTATGTTCCTAATTATTCCACAACTTGTGTCTCAGTGGCTTTACTGACTTGCATGGGGGTGGGGGATACTGATTAAAAAAAATATTTATTGCAGTACGAGATTTCATCATTTTGCAATTGAAATGGTTAGATGTAACCATAAGTTCTATGCTAACAGTTTATTTTCTCACAGTTCTTACTTGTGGAAATCTCTTCTGGCTTCTTGATTGCCAGTCGACTTTGATCTTCAAAAATTTAGCTGCAATATCAAGCGTTATCTTCTGTCTTCTTAATTCCTTTTCTTTTATTGATCTCTCTCCTTAATAATGTTTTTCTTTTTCTTATATTCTTTCACATTCAGTAATCCCTTGTGTCTTAGTGGCTTTGTTGAAGTAGCATACAATAGTGGGGGCAGAGGGTACAGCAGCCCCAGATATCCATATTAGGATGGCATCCAATCAAAGAGTGAAATAAAAATTTAATTTATATTTAATTTGAATAAAGTGTTTATTTGATGTTTCATCTGTTTTTACAAATTTAAAATGTCTTCATTTCTCACATTTCTCAGCTCCCCACCCCAACTGAGTCTAAGGGGCATGCAATCTAAGGGTTGGCTCCAGGCATCACCAAACATCAACAAACCTCTGCATGTCACTGGTTTATTGCCTTACTTGGGATGAAATGATTAAAAAACAATAAACAGTGATAAAAAAACCATAACAAATTTATAAAAAGTTGAATGAGGCCATGCTTTCAGTTATATTGGATGCCAGAAATTAAAAATTTTTTATTTAAATATCCCTGCACCTTCAGCATTTCTGTGGAGGTTTAATTATAACCAATATTTTTTTTTTAATATTCACATTCCCTCTCTTTACATTTATGATTACATCAATAAAAACATTACTTAGTCTGAAGAATTCCTTTTGAAGGACAAAATGCATTACATAGGATTTTTCCATTTTGTCATTTAATTACCTAGTAGGCATCTGTTTACTTTGTAAGATAAAGGTAGCACCCTGTTTGGTCAAAATTCAGTCCTTTAGTGGTGAAACTTGAGTGACCTCTCCAGGGTACAAGCCTGGGCAATGGTATATAGAGGCCGTGCATTGTCCAGGTTACATACCCACTTCTTGGCTGTATCGACAAAATTCAAAGGATTACAGGACATTACATTTGGGGATGGATTGGCTGCAGGAGTTGCCAGAAAGTTGTCAGTGTTGACAGCCAACTGCCTTTGGGGCTCCATTTTGAGTTTACTTTCTGGATTTACTCCCATAGCCTTTTACATGTTTGGATATGACGACAGGATTTTTGCTCCCCTAGATAAACTGCCTTCCTGGGCTGTCAAGCTCTATCTACCCAAAGCAGCTGGTTATGAAGCACCACTTTTCTGCCTTCACCCAATCTCCCACTTGGAGCTGGACTTAGTTGTCAGAGACTATATTTGAGACGCATGCCATGGAAGGATTTTATAGACAGTGGGAGTTGTCCCCACTATCACTCCAGCTATGACAACCTTTGGAACATAATGTATGTATATAAACATTTATATACATTATGTGTTTTAGAAGCTTTAAAAAATTAATGACTTTTTTTAGATATGTAAAACATTAGGTAAACAAAAACACTAGAAGGCAAGACAAATTACAAAATAGTACATAAATAAACAAACATAAATATTAAAAAAATTGTTAATTTTAGAAAAAGATTGCAAAAACAAAAACTGAAATATATATCAGGATTTAAGCCTAAAATAACTTGAGATTATGAAGTCATTATTTAATATACAATACAGGCTTTTTGACAGAACAAACACCTAAACTATCAATTAATAAAAAATGAGAGTAGAAAATGCAAAGTTGATAAATGTAACTTCAGATAAGCAAAAACAGAATGTAAAAATAAGACAAAATGTATTAATATTTTTGTTTTTATACAGCTAATCTGAACATTGTTTAATTACCTATTAAATAAGGCCAGTAATTGTTGTGTCGGTTTTTAAAACTACATCTTAATTTAGTATCTGCTAAAATATCTCATATCAGAAATATATTAAGTGATATTAATTAATTATTGAGTACTAAATTTATTTAACAATGATAAAAAAAATCTCTATCTATAAAAGGCAGGATGTGTGTGTGTGTGTGTGTGTGTGTGTGTGTGTGTGTGTGTGTGCACGAATGCACGGCCGCAATTTTAGACGGATTTGCACCAAAATTTACATGCACATGCTCCAAGTTAGTGGGAAGGCCAAGACCAACTTTGCATTTCCCAACTCCTATCGATAGTGGAAATAATTGATTTTTTCATGCTTCTACAGCAGTTTTCATGTAGTTTGCGGGCATTTTGTACTGGCCAGAGTGAGAGCCTATAGCTGGCTGCCACAAATAGGCAGGAAGATTCTATTGGCCAGCACGAGAGCCAACAGTTGACTGACACGAATGTTAACTAGCATGCTAGCATGCAAAAAAAATCGATAGCTGCATTCCTCATAAGTGGGAAAAATTTAAATCTGCATGGCACTTTACTCCAACTAGCTCATTTGCTTGCTTAAACTCAATGTTGATTCTGATTCCGGGTTGAATGTGAAAAAGTATTTATTGTTAACATTCTTTTTTCATTCGGTTTTTCCAGTTACGGGTCCTTTTTTAAAGCTGATCATTTTGTGCTCATTTTGTTTAGTTCTTTTTTCGTAACAAATTTAATGTTTGATATAGAGCTTAGAAAAAATTTGCAGTGTGAGATAGGCAAGAAGTAAGGCATGTAGCAACATCAGCACAGCAAAGGTCACTCCTTTAAAGGCAAGGAAGGGCAAAAATTATTTTAAGTCAAGTGATAGCAATTGCTGTATGAGTCGTACGATTTTTGAATCAAGCACAGGCAACGCCGGGCCATGCTGCTAGTATGTGATAAAATGCTCCACAGTGTTCATATACTATTTATATTTATAAAGTAATTTTTGCTTTTAATATTAATTTTGATCTGTGTGATAGCTTCATCATCACATTACAAGTTCCATCTTTTGGGGCACAACATACACTGTCACAAATGTCATCTATTGGGGCACAGTATGTGCTGTCATAAGTCGCCTCTATTGGGATACATGTACTGTCACAAGTATCATCTATTGGGGCACAACATGTACTGTCACAAGTCCAGTGTACTGGGGCACAACATATACTGCAGCCATGGTGTTTTTATTACTTTAAAAATTTTGGGGTTATTTTAGTAGACAGCTTTGTTTGAATAGACACCAGGAACTCATAAATAGTTCTTTAGAGGCTCTTTTGGTAACCATTATGCTTCATTGAGTGCTTCATCCCCAAAATGCTATAATGTAAAATAGATGTGATAACCTTTCATAAAAATGTTAGAGTAAATCATAAACTGTATTTGATCAAGAAATATAATTATAGAAATATGTATAAAAATAGAAACAACAAAAAACACATTTCACATCATTATTTATGAGTCCCTATAATCTATTAGGATCATAGGGGTACTATATGTACTCCAGCCATAGCGACAGTGGTGTGTCTAGGGAAAGATAGCTTGATGGAGCCCATCTCTTCAAGAGGGACCAATCACCTTTGCTATTTAACCTAACCTGAAAAAAGAGCTTAATTCATAGCTTTCCTAAGGGTATTTATAAAAAAGTGAATGTAACTTGGTTGGAATTTGAAGTCAGTTTGCCAATTTCTCCTTCCATGTTGCTAACTATTGCACCACCTGCATATCCATGTCATAGGTTACTTTGACATTAAATAAATTAAAATCAAGGGGAGTCACTTTAAAAGTTATATGCACAATTTTCACATAACATGGCAAAATTTGAACACTGTCATTTTTTATAATAACCTTTGATGGATCATTTGCAATCAGATCAGAATCTGTGAAAATCTTTTAGGTGTAAAATTTAAAATTCTATTTACATACCAATAATATCAATGTATTTCACTTGACAATTGTCGCAAACTATGGTCACTTTTTCTTGGAAAGTTTTTGCTTCCTCTGGTTGAAAAACAATTTCAAGGACACCAACTTGACCACTCAACATTTCAAATGTGGACGGCCTGATCACAAATGGAGGAATGGTAACAGTTTCTTCCCGAACAACAGTCTGAATAGAATAATTTGAAAACTTCATAAAAAAGTTTGTCAAAAACACGGTATGAATTCAAGATAATATCACTACTAGTATATATAAAGAGACATCAAAGAATATAATGCCAAGTGTCTGGGGAAAATAAGAAATAAGACTATATAGGTACATTTTAATTTCTGCAACCAAAGGTTCCTGTAGTTCAAACAGCAGAGCAGCTGTCACGCAATGACAGGCTTCATATGAAAAGAGGGATATGAGTTTCTTTGTTAGTGTTTTCCATGCGATCAGCACATTTTTCTGATGACCATCATCAGAATAGATAGAGACAATTGTTGAGTTTCATAGAACTAGTAAGTGTTGTGAAGTAGGCAAAGAATGTTGTGACATAAGCGAGGTGTGATGTGTGTGTTTTTTTATATACATTTGATGATGCTGGCTCTTATAATTGTTTTTATTTATGAATTGTTGTTTTTGTTGTATGTGTATTGCTATAAGGATCATAAAGTCTATTTTTACTTCTCAGCACTGATTTCTGAGCTGTTATCCATTACACCATCTATAAATCCAAGCTTACAGCACCTGGTATTCCTAAGTGGTCACCCATCTACATATTGACCAGGCTCGACATTGCTTAACCTTATTGAACATACAAGATCCAGTTTTGCAACATGATATGGGTATATGCCAATATATATATATATATATATATATAGTTTTAAGGTATGCTATATTTATGGGATAAAGTGCTCAATATCAGAGATAGAGCATATGTAAATATAAAAGTGAACATTGAAGTCAACACTCAGAGGCGACAGACTGTTTTATGGTAGTGGCCTGATGATTGCATCTAGTATGAAACAGTCTGTTGGCTCTGAGTGTTGACTTCAATGTCCACTTTTATATATATATATATATATATATGCATGTGTATGTGTTTGTGTGCATATATATGAACATATTTGGTGAGTTCATGTGTCTGAGTAGATATCCTTGTTTTTTTTTTTTTAATGGAAATTAATATCTACTGGCCTAGAAATCAAAAGTCTTATTAAAGGAAATGTGCTTCCAAGCTGAACACTAGCATGTATTCCCTTTTTAACCTGAGAAAAGCATGCCTGGCTTGAAGGTGGTTTCTCAGATTAAAAAGGGTATACATGTTTGATTTTTATCAGAAGGTACATTTAAAACAAAAAAAATTACCCTGAAGTTTGTGGCTGGCCAATTAGAAGCAGGCAGCAAGCAAAAGCAACCAGGACCTCCATCATTCTTAAGCACAATTTGGGTCATATGAACAGCTCCAACCAGACAATAGCCTAAGTTGATTGCAGGTGGTACTGAAAATATAATAACAGAACAATTGTGAAATTTCTTTGATTGTATTGTTTAACCAATGAATATCAAATAATTCAAAAATAGAAATACCAGAATTTCTTTTTCTTCATATCTCAATTTCCTGATAAAGTTTTAACAAAATTGAAGCATGTTAGATTAATAAACATTTCCTATTTCTTATTATGTTTCTTATGTTTAACAAGTTGAATGCAAACAAATGCTAGTATAATTTGTGGCTTTACGAATTGAAGGAGAGATGATGCGTCCCTTTGAAGTTCCAAGAAATGAATGGATTCCAAGCCTATCTGAAAAACTGTAAATATTACTTTATATATGTAATTGTATAAATAATTCTAGTTTGTCAATCAAATGATAATGTATAATTGTAAGTATGTGTGTGTGTGTGTGTGTGTGTCTAGTAGACATTATCTGTTTTGATCTTTTGCATATTGATTTGGAAACATTTTTATGTACTTACTGTTTTAGATAAACCTAAGTTAGATTCTTTAAGAATGGATGCAATAAAGGTTGGTGATGTAATATAATATTTTGATGTGTATTTATAGTTGGTAATATCTCAAAGTACTTTCTCTGTAAAGAAATATGTAAAATCAAAGTTATAGCCAGTTTTGTTCCTGTGTATTACAAGTGAGCTTAAATAAAACAAAAGACTTGGAAATAAATAAAAGGAACTGTTAATTGATAGAACTGAGGCAGTCAAATAATTTGATTTTGTTTCTGTGACTTACATGTTAGAACCGGATGTGGCCTTTTACCCAAAAGAGGAACAGAGATGGAATTTGAAGTCTGTGTAATGATTTTCAGCTCATCAAAAAAATCACCAAGAGAATCTGGTGCAAATCGGATGGTATAGATACAACTCATTCCAGGTGCCACCAGACCATGATCCCCAGGAAACTGACCTGAAATACACAGCATTCAATTTGAGTAAATTAACAATTAGGTTGAAAAATACCCAAAATAAAATTTTTCATACTGTAAGAAATCTTCTACAATCTGAAATATATTTTGAATTTAAATAATCCACAAAAGGTTGATAAGCCATAAAACAAATCCTTAACTTTGGCACAGAATTATATCCAGACCCCATTTTGGTCAGACAGTATGTTCTACCTTTGTGTTTAAATTTCTGGGATGAGGACTTATCATTATTTACAGTTGAAAAAATGTCTTTTTCTTTGTTGTTATTATCCTCACAATGTTTCAACCTTATATACTCATAGATTGGATAAAGGGTTCAGTTCAAAATTCCTTGAAGGTTACTCGGATTGACAGACACCTGAAGAAGGCTAGGGCACACAATGGCTGAAACATTGTGATAGTAATAACATCAATGATAAGGACATTAGTCTGACTATAAATATTGTCAATAATATTCTACCTTTATAGTTTGCCAGCTGATACAGGTTTTTAGCCAGGTGTTCATTATATTTGAATTCTTGAATCTCTTACTTTATCTGAGAAGCTTAAGTTTTCCCTCGTGCACATAATATCCTGTGGTTTGTGTATCATAAAATACCTACTAAGGGTTGTAATACCATCAGAAACTCAAAAGTTGTATGAAATATGTAAAAAACTATCAATAAGAACTCCAGAAAGTCAATTAAGTTCATTGCTAAAGAGCTCAAGTTTTTAAGTCTCTCTATTGGAAGAATGAGGACCTTTGATAAACATCATAGGTGATGTGGAAAGACCAATTTCTTCACACAGAGCTTTGGTACTGTAAGCATCCTCTGTAAATCTGAAATATGTTTCACCTTTGATAACCCACAAAAGGTTGATAAGCCATAAAAATCAAATCAAAACCACACAGAGCTGGTGCAAAACACTGAAATCTACTCTTCTTGTTGTTGAGCTGGGTTCTGATGTATTTGAAAAGAACATAGGCTTAGTATGCCACTATATAAATGTTATGGGATCTTACCAATAATAATAATAATGGACTATTCCATACTTAATAAATACTGCGCCTCAGGAGTAGACAAGGAGTCAGTAGTTCAAGTCGAGTCAGTAGTTCAAGTTGAGTCAAGAGTCGAGTCAGAGGCAGTCCGAAACAGAGTCGAGTTCAGACAATTACTGCAAGACACTAGAATAGTGATACTGGTCAAGACTACATTGTTCTCTCTACTAAACCTGATTGTTCATACTAACACTTCTACTTCTCTGTATATATTCCTGTTTGTAATATATCTGTGTTATTCCATACCTGTGTTCGAGTTCTTCTTTATTGGTTCTACCTTGGACTATCACCGTGGTACAAGAAACCGGACCATAACAATAAAAATCTTTCAAATAATACCTAAAAATTCACAAAAATTGATATATACTTACCTAAACCAATTGTAAAGTATTTGGAAGCTGGCGGTAAAACTCTGCATGTTCTCAATACAGTGGATACATTTTTCAATTCAAGAGTAGCCTGTAGATGTATAAATAATTAGATTAATGATAACTTTTATAATTTCTAGCAATGAAAGAAAAAGGTAAAAACATTTTGTGATTATAATCATTATGGTGTAATGGATATTGTCTTGGAATGAGAAATAGGAGAGTCAAGTTTGAATTCCAGTTGGGTTTGTTAAATTCACTTACACTACAGTTCAAAAGTTTGAAGACACTCTCAGAATTAGGATGGAATGAACTTGACAGAAATGTGAAAAAAAAAATGAAAAAGAGCTCTTAAATTCATTGAATAAAAGAATGGAATCAATTATCAAACTTATACTTTTGCAATGAATGCCAAAAATTTGTGCTGCAGCAATCAAGGCTAAAGGAAGAAATTTTGATGAGAACAAAATTTAATCATAAAATGCTTTTTATCATAATAAAATTTCTAATAAAAAATCATGTCTCACATTTTTTTAACTAAGTATAATAATTTACTATTATTTAAACTACAAAACAACTATATTTTGTGCCAATTTAAAAAATTACCAGGGGTGTCCTCAAACCTTTGAACTCTTGTGTACTTACAAATACACTTGGGGAAAATATGAATCCAAATTTTCTCCTCCCAGCCATGAGTGGAATAGCAGGACAGACTTTGGTTGGCAGCCAGTCTACCACAAGAAGAAATGGCAACCTACTAGGAAAATCTTCTGACTAGTCAATCATGAATTGAAAGAGACATGATCACCCAATTGTGTATAACATATGGCATGTAACTGACTGATTGTTGCAGCTCAGTGTTTGTTCTCAGGGTGTAGCTTCTTCCATTCAAATGCTTGTGGCTTAAAAAATACCTCTTCAGACAGACCCATGAAATAAGACCATCAGACAAAATTGTATCAGTAGGCAAATTTTATTCTGGTTGTAACCTTCTGTTGTAGACAGACAAGGCAAAGGTAAAACCTGTTGAGGACACAAACTGTCTAACAGGCATCTCTTCTTTTTCACATCACAGCAGGTGATCTCTTGTCCCTCTTTGGCTTATGCTGCTAAGAACCACTGTCTTATAGAAAACAGTGTGATTTATCTGGTCATCTGTTTAAAAAACTAATTCATCAAATCCACTTCACTTAGCTTAATTTCTTTGTCAGGGTCATTGACATGGTTCTTGGAAGGTCTACTTCACTTAGCTGATAATCATCAAGACAATAACCATTAAAGCAATTTATGTAACATCTTTCAGGTGTTTTTCTTTAACAAGATATCAGCTGATACTGATATTGCTACAGATAATTCTGTTATAGGATTCAAATTGGATCTGCTCTACATGAAATCAATGATCATTAACTTTGTTTTAGAATCAATAGCACAATGTGTTAATTAAATTCCAAGTTGGAATAATTCAGTTCTAAGTTAGATCACAGATGACAGTTTAAGAAAACAAATAAAAGATATGTTCCAAGGACATTGAATTCTATTTAATTTTTCAAAACAATGAAATGAAATTCCATTTACATTGATGGCAGATGTTTTCTCGGAACCTTTAAGGCCAAATTAATATAAAATTGAAAGTTCAAGAGAGTATAAGAATTACCAGCTAAAAAAAGGCAAAAATGACAAACCAGGCTTATATTCTGGTAGAGATTACTAATGTTTACTTAATGCTAATAGTCTTGGAGAAAAGTATATATTTGTATCTCCCTACAGTTTGTCAAATTGATAGATATCAAGTTAAAATATCTTGTCATTGGCATGCCACATTAACTGGGACAGAAGAGGGAAAATTTCAGCTAAGCTACCCTCTCATAACTACCTTACCATATAATCAGTTGTAACAGTATACAGCTCTTACACTTATTGCCAAATTTGACAGAGACTATTTGTTTCTTAAAATGTGGTTTAATAGTAGTGAGGTATAGGACATTGCTTACTGTTCTTGTGCAAATTAGACTATGCTATTTGTTCTTATTCAAATATGACTGCTAACCTGTGCATGTGAAAATATGACTTTGCTTACCTGTTCATGTGCAAATAAGTCTTTGCTTACCTGTTCTTGAGCAAATAAGACTTTGCTTACCTGTTCTTGAGCAAATATGATTTTGCTTACCTGTTCTTGTGCAAATATAACTTTGTTACCTGTGCACATGAAAAATATGATTTTGCTTACCTGTTCATGTGCAAATAAGATTTTGTTTAGCTGTTCTTGAGCAAATATGATTTTGCTTACCTGTTCTTGTGCAAATATTACTTTGTTACCTGTGCACATGAAAATATGACTTTGCAAATAAGATTTTGTTTATCTGTTCTTGAGCAAATATGATTTTGCTTACCTGTTCTTGTGCAAATATGACTTTGCTTATCTGTTCTTTGCAAATATGACTCTGCTAAACTGTTCATGTGCAAATCTGACTTTGCTTACCTGTTCTTGAGCAAATATGATTTTGCTTACATGTTCATGCACAAATAAGGCTTTACTTACCTGTTCTTGTGTAAATAAGACTTTACTTACCTGTTTTTGTGTAAATAAGACTTTGCCAACATGTTGATGCAAAAATAAGACTTTGCTTACCTGTTCTTGTGCAAATATGCCTTTACTTACCTATTCTTGTTGAAAGTAAACTTTACATAACTGTTCTTGTGCAAATAACAGTCTAAGTTATTCATTCAGTTTAGTGCTTAAAGACAATTCAAAAAATGATTTTTCTTTTTTGAATTAGTGATATGCTTGCATGTATGATAAATCCATTGACACAAACAAAGAAATAAAAACTGCAACCAGCAACAACAAAATGTCAGTCTTTCTAGCTCAGCCATGTTTTATTCTCTCAGTTCCCCAGTGTATCTTCCTCCTGGACTAACTTTCCAGTTTCTACAAACATGGATTCAAGAGGGCATAAGTTTTTCATTACATATAATAAATGGATGACTGATTACAATATTATTAAAAGAAGCAAATTAACAGATAAAGACCAAATAATATATATAATGTCTGAAAAGTAACAGGATTGGTTCTACTGTATGAGTTATGGATGAAAGAGGGATAAGTGGATTGTATTATCATCTAACATGATATCATTGGCATATATAACTAATCTTAGCTCTCTGCAACCACTGCATTTTTTTTCACATATTTTTAAGACAGGACAAATCATGGTTGCTTTAACACTACAATGCACCTGCTCACAACACCCTGGGCCTCTGACAGTTCCTGGATGAGAAAAACCTTGCCATACTGGAACAACCTCCCTATTCACCTGATCTTGATCCATGTGACTTTTTTCTTTTCCCCAAGCTCAAGGGGATCATCAAAGGGGCTTCTTTTGAAGATGAAGAGGCCATCAAGAAGGACATAACAATGAAGCTGAGGGCCATCCAAGGAAAATTCTTCCAGTAGTGCACAGAAGCATAGCAGAGAAGGATGGCAAAGTGCATTAGTCTCAAGGGGGGGTATTTTGAAGGGTAAATGATGTAGTTAGGAATTGAAATAAATTTTTTGTAACACCAGTCCGATTACATTTCAGACAGACCTTGTAAACTAAATAAAATACATTATTCAATAGCTTTGATTGTTTTACACATTTATAGAATTCATGATTATCATCACAAGTTCCATTGTTCCCAAGGTCATTGGGACAGCCCATGTACTGCAGCCATAGCATAGGTGTGTCTAGGGCAATATAGCCTGATAGAACCCATCCCTCTGGTTTTGAATTCTTTATTGTCTTTCTTTTAGAATAGTTGCCCTACCAAGGCTAAAGAGCTTACTCTGTTCTTATTGACATGCTTAAATTTAGAGATTTTCTTGTCTTTGGCAGCCAGCCATCCAAGATAAGAAATATCAGTCTACCCTGCTATTTAACCCATACCTAGAGAGAAAAGAGATGGATTCATTCCTTTCCCAAGGATATTAGTGTGAAAATGAATATAAAAGATTCAGTTAGAATTTGAACTCAGCACATCAGTTCTTCTTTTCATGCCAATAACTGTAATGCTACCCACACTTTCATTAAGAGTTATTTATTTATTCATTAAAAAAATATTACCTCATAGATATTTCCGGTTTTGTATTCATTGAAAACAATTTCTTTTGGGAGGGCTATGAAAACAGCTGATCTGAAAAAAAGCATGGCAAAAATTTTAAGCTTTACAATAAGAATGTATATGGTTCCCTCATAAAAAAAAATAGAGAAAATTTTTATTTTTAAATGATTTTTGTAGATTAACATTCATTAGACCTTCCTCTATGCACAACATGTCAAAATAAAAAAAAAAACATATTGATTTTTATTATTTAAGAAGTTAGGGGGGGGCTGTTCATGACATAAATACAATGTTAAATCAATTCCTGACTTGTAGAGTTATCTGTACTTTGTTTTTATTTACAAATGTCAAGTTTGAAACTTTGCTTATGTCACAGATAACAGCATGCTATTGATATTGTCCTTCTTCTCAATTTGTAAAAGTGCACACAATGTAAATTCCATTTTAAACTTGACATAAATAAATAAGAACAAAGTATGGAGAACTCAAGAAGATAACTTAAGAAGTCAAGAATCAATTTGACACTGTATTTATATTATAAGCAGCCTTGAATGCCTAAAGCTCACTCAACTTCAAATGAAATGCATATAGTCATGTCATCATAAAATATGCTTTGAGAATGGTTAGTTCCTTGTATAATTCCAAAAAATGCTGAACTCCTGCTGCCATGCTGCAAATTCCACTCAAACAGCTTCGTCCCCAGAACTGTTACTTTGTGAAAACAAAAATCCTTCTTGAAGACCAGAGTCAAGCAGTATCTATCCTACACTACCTCATAATGTGCTCTTCTCACTCCCTTACAACAATCTCATTCAGTAACCTTCTACTGAAAGTGGCCCTTGGGCTTTATATTGTGTGAACTAACAACATAAAAAACAATGCTACTTTGTGGTGAATGCATATCATTACAGATGCAAAAGAGGCCCTCTATTGTGTATAAACATATTCAAAAAACAGTTAGTCACATACAGATTTCTCTGTTAGCAGTAGAATGGCTTGGCATATCCAGATATAGGCCTCTTTGTAACTTGTCCAGATCCAGGTTTTTGTCAATTGTCTCATGTCAATAAAAGTGATATGAAAACCAGCAGTATGCAGTCTGGTTTTGGCAAGATGCACATTGCTATCATTGGAGATTCAGTATTTTGTAAAGATGTTCCCTTTGCACATTTTGTTCCGGAAGTTACGTCCTGCCTGTTGGGTTGTGGTTTTTGAGGTAGTGACTTTCCTTGTCATTATTCATCTCTCCCTTCTCTGTCTGTTCCCATGTAATTGTTAAGAGAACAATCTATTAGCTGTTAAGTGTTAACACAGCCTTGTCTTATTTTTCTACATACTTGTGGCTGTTTGGTGAATTAGTCTGTCAAACATGTGAAATTCAAATGCTTGCTGGTCATTTTTGTCTGCATTAAATGAAGTGCTGAATAATCAGTTGCTGGAAAATTTGAGATCCATATGTATTAATTTGTATATATTTATATAATGAAGAAAGAAGGGTTGGAGAATGTAACATGCATAGGACATATTTAAGGCAAGAGTAAATATCAAATAACTTATTTAATAAGCTTGTAATAATGGATGCCAGCACAGGGTGTGAGAGGGATAGTAAAGAGACAAGCATTGCTAAATTCTGTGAAGGATAGGAAGTTATGGAGAGCAATGACTGCACTGTTGTGAAGGCACATAAAAGAAGAAGCTGATTAAGAGAAAGTTGATAATGGTTGAAAGATACATTAATTTTATCAAATAAAAAAGATTATGTTAGCAGTCTTTATTGATCAACTGTAAGAGGAATGAATTTAGAAAAAACTTTTCTTCTTATTTGTAAAACTAGCTTAAAAGCTGCCCCGTTGGGTGGCATTTAAACTACCGCCAGCAGAGGGCCCTGGGCCTTTGGCTTGTTCAGGAGTTTTAGAACCCTAAGTATTTGCATATTCTCATCATTGGAAGCTCTCCTGACTGCCACTTGATCTCGGTTCTAATTTGTATGGGACTTTCTTTTTCTCACTTCAGCCTTGGCTCTTTTGATTGCAATCTGGTATTCTGTTAACTGAGATTTCTTTTTGCGTGGCATACTGTTGCCGTAAGCGATAAGCAACAATAAACTACATATGAACTCAAAATTGTTTGCTGCATTTAAATAATGCATTAATATTTAAGCTTATCTTTTAAAAGTTCAATGATAATTTTTCTGCTACCACTTAATTTAAAGACAATTTGATGTGCATAGGTCCTTACTTTCCATACACACAATTATTTTTATTTCATGAGTAACTTTCACTGGATTTTGCAATTAATTTCAATTATTCCCAAATTTATTTCAAAGTTATAAAAATTGTTTTCATAGAAAAAATTTGTTACAAAAAAATCATGTAAAAAATCACCAAAATCAATTGCAGTAATGAAAAATTGGGAATCCAAAATTTCTGTAACATGAGCTATTGAAAGTTAGTGTTGTGTACCTTTAATTGAAAAAGTGTGATACAGTGACACACTGACATTTATTATATAGAAAAGAAGATGAGCTAATGAGAGTTGTGTCCCTTTAATTGAAAAAGTGTGACATACTGATATTATTATTTATTATATAGGGGATGAACTATTTAGAGTTGTGTCCCTTTAATTGAAAAAGTGTGACACTGACATTGGCATTTATTATATAGAAGAAAATATTCAGCAATGTCAAATGTAATAGTGTAGCAAAGGCAACATATATTTGTAATATAAATAAAATAGCTTGTATTTAGCTATGAAGGGTGGACTGTAATATAGAACTAATATATAACATATATTTATTTAAAAATAGTAAATTGTAATGGAGTATAAATGTGTTGACTTCTTGTATGAAGTCTACTAACTTCTTCTGTGTGCCAGACATAGGCGATCATGGCTCTCTACAATTTCCTGTCCTTTGTAGCTTTTAATAAATTTTGTCTTTTTGTTATCTCACCTAAATTTTGTTTTGTCATCCATTTATTCAAACTTGTCAGGTAGGTTATGCATGGGTTCCTTCTCTCCCTCTTGCGTTCATTGTGTCCCATGAGTATCAAATTTTTCAAACCTCCTTTCCTCACTATGTGCCCTAGAAATTTATGATGTTACATAGAAGTGCCTTTTTTGTTTCCATTTTCTCAAAAACTATTTTGTTGTGCTGATGTTCGGTCCATGGTATTCTCAGCATCTTTCTGTAGAACCACATTTCTGTCACTTCAAGTCTCTTCTCCATCTGTGAGGAGATTGACCAGCATTCACTGCCACATAGGGAGACTGATATTACATAAGAGTTCAGTACTCTTTTCATTGTTTCTAATGAAATTTTCCTGTTTCTACTACTTTGCTTAGCTTTTGGAAGGCATCTTTCGCTATCCCAATGCATCTTCGGATATCAGTGTTATACATTGTCCCCTGTTAAAACACTTTTCAAGTATTTAAATTGTTGTACTTGTTTGATTTTGGTATCTCCAATTTGTTATTTGTATGTTGGACTGTTCCTCTTGGTAACAACCGTGCATTCTGTCTTCTTGCAATTGATGTTTAATCCTTTCTTCACTACATTCTGGAAGAGTTCTTGTAGTTTCCTTTCTGTGTTTGCTATCAACGCAGTGTCATTTGCATATCTTATGTTGTTAAGATTGTGACCGACAACAATAAAGGCTGGTAGGACTTCTAGTTCTCTCAGAATCACTTCACTGTATAGGTTGAATAAGTCTGGTGAGAAAACACAGACTTACACCACCTTTCTATGTTTGTATATTGACTGAAAATTTAGGTGAAAATGAAACAGTTTGTAGGGATGCACTGCATGCTTACTACTAACATTTTATTAAATTTTTGTTTTGTTTCTTGTGTTTAAAATTAAGATAGGATGTATGCATGTGAGATGAACAAAATTCTGTTTCAATCAAGGCTGACCAAAGTTGGGATCATCTTCATTGTGAATTCTATAGTCCTTTCATTAGCTGCATAGTATGTACTTTGCCTGGGCTATATATGGTTTTTGAATTCAATCTTCAAAGAATGAAAAGCACAGTTTACTTTACTATTTAACCCATAGCTGGAGAGAGAACAGGCAGATTCATACCTTTCCCAAGGGTATACAACATAGAGTAGTAGGCCAACTGCATTTGGGATCATTGTGAACTTCATGACCCTTTAATAGTATGTGCTTTGCCAGGGCTACAAATGTTTTTTAAAACAGAGTTGTCATCCTAGACTGGTTGCCAACCAAGGCTGAAGAACCTAGTCTGCTCTACTATTTAACCCATAACAGGGATTAGTACCCAACAGGTTTTGAATTCAGAGTTGTTCTTCTAGACTGGTTCCTAAGGCTGAAGTGACTACTCTGCCCTATTATTTGCCCATAGCTGGGAGCAGAAGAGGTGAATTCATGACTTACCCAAGGGCATTTGTGCATAAATGAATGTAACTAACTTGACAAGAATTTGAACACAACTCTCCAGTTTCTCATTTTGAGCCACTACCATCTGGAATAATAATGCTGGATGTGCAGGTGGTGTAATGGATAGCAGCTTGGAATGAGAAATGGGAGAGCCATGTTCGAATTCGAATCAAATTTGTTACACTCACTTATGTGCAAATACTGTTGGGAAAAGTATGAATCCATCTCACTCCTAGCTATTGGTTAAACAGTAGAGCTGACAGGGCTCTTCAGCCTTGGTTGGCAACCACTTTAGGAGAAGAACAATCATGAATTCATAATCGTATTTAGCCATGATGAAGCATATATTATATGAGCTAATGAATGGGGTTCACAATGATTATGATCCTGACTTCTTGGTTAGAAATTCTGTAAGCACTCAGTTGAACTGAGGAAATTACTAGCATCTTTTTAATACAAGCAATGGCACATATAGAGGTAAGCAAAAGGGTCAGTTTACCCTGGGTAACAAGTTTTGGGGTGGATTGACATTTAGAAAAATTAGTATAATGAAGCAGCATGTTGTAATAAAGTCGATGTTGTCCAGTTTTGGAATGTTGTTTAGAGGGGCGGCAAATCATCTTGATCATACAGGGTAGAAAATATGCTAGGTACATCACTGAGAACAAAGGATTAATAATCTTAACACTGCAAGCCAAATTTGACAGATATTTTTACACAAAAACTAATAATGGTTAACAAGATTTTCACTTCTCTGTATGTGAGGGTTAGAAGACAAGAGAAAAGGCCCAAGATGGAAGTTAGGAATTGCAGATATAAACATCAAGAAGGTGCAGAATGAGAAGGTGCAGAAACGTTTTAAGAGACGATAGAAAATGTGACACAGAGATTCAAACAAGCATTGGATGAGTGAAATAAATATTACAAAAGCTAAGAAAGGTGTTGAGAAACAGAAAAATTTTGTTAGAAGCAAAGAAAACTGGAAAGCTATACGATATCCATTCTTTTATATGGCAATAAATATGGGACAATCTCCCTGATGGATGAGGAGAAAACTAGAAGCAGCAGAAATGTGGCTCTGCAGAAGGACACCGAAACTCCATGGATGGAGTGAGTAAACAAAGACGTCTTTAAGAAGATAGTAACAAAAGAACATGTATGCTCAGAATCAGAAAGAGAAAGCTGAAATTCCTTGGACATATTATGATGATTGGTTAATTTGTTTGTTTAATGGCATATGAACTCCTTATGGGTCATTTAATACCAAAATTTAATTTTCTTGGGAGCTTTGAAATAATAAAAATATGATATATGTTATTCTGCTTTTACAATTGAATACATGGTAGATGATACTCGGATTTTGTGCATATACCTGTTTATGTGGACATAATTCCTAGAGGTGGTGATATGTGTGTTTTATGTTGTAGTTTTGTTGTAGTTATATTTTGGAATACAGTTTCAATTCTTCAACAAATTGTAGAATATTAATGTAATGAAAGAGTTCTTTCATCTTAGTTGTTTGGTTGGTTGATTGATTGACTGATTTTGTTTGGTGCCATATCAACCTTTATGGTTTATTTAAATATTTTGCATGTAATTTTATGCTTTCAGAGTAAAGGTATGTTTAGATATATATTTTGTAGATCATAAAATGTATTGTTGGTAATTTTACTACAAAAATGTATTTTTATATTTTAGTGTTGCCTTGATTGTCATTTTGCTATAAAAATGCATTGTTGGTCATTTTATTATAAAAATGTATTTATTTTTGTTTCGGGGTTCATTATTTGCCCATAGCTAGAACCCTAACAGGTGCTACCACCCCAGGTCAAGGGTAGACCTGGGAATAATAGCAATTAAGAGGTGGTTCCATGCTCCTCCAATTCCTCTTAATCAGAGGCCTTGCTGCTGGATGTAGTTTATCGTCATACCCAGGACAAAGAAGGGCTTGTAAAACTGAACTGTCATGGAGCCTACTGAGGAGAAGGGTGGAGCAGGTAGCGAGCCATTTACTTGACAAGCTTGTGTGAATGGATGGCTGAATGAATACAGGGTCTTAGCAAAAGGAGAAAATTAGTAAGAGCCACAAGGGATAGGAAGTTGTGGAGAGCCATGACCGCCTATATCCTGAAGAGACACAGCACATAAAAGATGAAGATGTGTGAGTGTTTGCATTTTGTTATCATCTAAGAAACTGATTCTTAGTTTTGCATGAAATAAAGACTTACTCTTCATCATTGTCTTCTTGCAAAGAAGTATCTGCCTGTGTGGAATTCTTCTTCTGGTGGATTAAAGATGTCATCCCGGAGATCAGGGATAGATTCTGGTGACGGGGATTGCGCAAGAAATTTGCTTTAGCCTCCATTTTTGCCATAATAGTTTTTTCCTTTAGGCGTTCTGCCAAGCTAGGATACTCTTTCCAAGCATTGTTAACTGGAAATACCTGATGATTAAATCATAAAAGCATAAAAAAGAAAGAAAAAAATTTTCATTTACATCTGTGGCTGAATTTTATAATTGAACCCACAAATAATTGTTTCATGACTTCTGTATATGAGAAAAGAAATAACATCAAGACAAACCATGCATACAAGTTTCAGCCAATATATATATATATATATATATATATATATATATATATATAATAAAAAAGGCTCAAACACTAATATTCCATGGTTATAATCTATAACATTGGAATCATAATCAATGAGAACTAAAAGTAAGATTTATAACCTGGTATTCTTATTAATTATTTTTATTTTTCAAAAGCAGTTCTCAATACAATTATGTAGAGCATAAACATTAAAAATTTACTAATTTAAAAATATGGTCCCATCGCTACACAGGAACTACCATGTTTCAAAAACAGAAACTAAAACATTAAATTTAATTATAGAATTAAATTAAAATCCCTAGTACTGTTTCATTTTTGAACAATTATTTTGAAATTTACTGAGTTTATAAGCATATACATTCTTGATATTAGTTACTAAGGTTACAGGAAATTCAATCATTTTGATAAGGGGTGATAGAGTATTCATTTTCATAGACAACCTGTGTAATATGAATATCTTGAATATATCATTATTTTCTCTTCAAGTTACATAAACTATTTTAGTTGTTTCTGTTGTTTAAGGTTCTCAGGTAATATGGTTTCTGTTATTTGGTACAGTTTTGTTAGTGATTCTGTAGCATCAGTGAATGAGGTTTGAAGAAGGACAGTCCTCTTGAAGACCTACAGGTTTCATTTGCTGGAAACCATTTTTACTCATTGATTTGAGAAAATGGTTGTATATAGCTGACAGTTTAGATATTTCTGAACAAATATGGCATCATGCACAGCCTCCATTTGAAAGTCTTGATCTGACAAAGCTAATTAAAGATATGACTTGAGTTTTTAGGCTAATCTTTTGGCTTTGTAGCAACTTGTGGTGTTGGGCGAAACTAACCCTAGTACAGCATGTCCTATGTTCAATTTACCTATTTCTTATACTAAATATGTTATAACAGATGCATACACTGAGGTCTTTGATGTTTTTAGCATTTGTAAACTCATCTTGTTCAGGAAATATTTGAGTGTTGTAATTGAAACATTCAATTATTTTTTACATCATTTGCAACATCTGCATCTGATTTTATTGTGTTTTTATCCACCAATCTCCTGATATAATGAATAGAGCTTGTGGTCAGCTTGCATGGTTGACCTGGTCACTTGTGTATGACTGACTTTTTTGTAATTTTGGCAAATCACTGACAATATATTTTTCTATTACCATAATGCATAGTGGTCAACACAAAGTTTTAAAAATACAGGGTGCAGCAAAAATACCTCTGAGAAATACCTTCCACATAATAGTAAGACAGTAGGTGGTATTTCTGGGAGGTATATGTGGGAGGTATTTCTGATGCACCATCTATTTAAATATATGAAAGAAGACACAAGTACATTTGCGTGGATCTTCAAAATGGCCAGAAGTATAGTCAAAAGCACATTGGACCCAAATATATGTTCCCTCTTGTGTAAACAAAAAAAAAAAAAGAAGAAAAAAGGTTTAAAATATTCTTATCAGCTGTTTCAAATCAAATTTCTATCAATGAAAAACTACTACTTAAATATATACATAAATAAAAACCACATTGTCCATCAGAAAATTTTAAAGTAGGTTTATGATAGCTTCCAAAAAACATGATTACTAGAAATCAATATTTAATTAACAAACAATAAATGAAGTTGACTGGGTTAATATTTCAGTGTTTATTTTTTTGTCATCTCAAGAACATACTTGCACACACACCTAAAGAAGAAAGAAGCACTTACATATTCATAGAAAATAATATTTGAAACAAAAAGAAAAAATAAATTTAAAAAAATATCTCAGTATTTATTTACATTACTAGTATAGTACCTGTCAAAAACAATTGGTTATCTATACATAAATAATCACATCATTTCTATGAATAATGTTAAATTTAATTTTTGTTCATTTAAATGAATTTAACATATCAGTAACATTTTAATAAAAAATAAGCCACTGTGCTATTACTAAAACAACTGCAGTAGGATTAGCAGGAGTGATAATGCCAGCAGCAGACTTGAACACAGACACAGAGCCTTTGCTTTATATGTTCCTTTCTGTTTCTTACAGTATGACAAAAGCCAATGAATAAAAAAGTGAAATCAGCTTTCATATAAGATCATTAGGACATACATAAAATATGAAAAACTTATTTACTAAAAATCAAATAGATTAACTAATAATAAATTTTTAGATTTATTTTTATATCTTCCCTATTCCCACTTAACATCAAAACTAATTCTCAATCCCACCATGGGAGTTTTTCTTTTTCTTCAAAAAAAAAAAGAAAAAAGATCCAAATACACCATCACTTTGACTAATAAGAACCTTGCACAGAAAAATAAATACTTGTTGTGCTGAGCAATCACTGAGATATTATTCATTAGTATAAAAAATCAGAATTAAAAAAATCATCTCCATTAATCATTTTCTGCAAATTTAGCTGACCCCTACAAACAAACAAGACAAGTGGCCATATCCATGCCTATCATCTCTTTCATGTATTGACTTGACATATTCTTGAATTCTCTGACAAACATCAATGGTCTTGTTATAACAAGCCAATTAGAGACAGATTGTTGATACTATTTAAAAACATTATTAACACTATTTGCATTCAGACTATTGTCCTCATCCTTGTTGTTGCTATCTCAGATCAATATACATTTGATGAAGCCTGGATGTTGTACCCTCGAGGCTTCATCAAGTGTATATTGATCTGAGTGACCTACAGTAAATTCTAAACAATTATCATGAAAGTATTTATAGAAAAGGCACAATGAAGCTATATTATGGTGGTGGGAAAGTGACTTAAGCTGAGATGCCAGGTCAGGACCAATAGTTTTTGTATGACAGGAAATAGACAAGACCTAGGAAAATTTCTTAATGACTCCTCTACTTTGACTGAGATTTTTACTCCAACTGCTACTCAGACTATCATACAGGCTAACTACTTGATACATTATATATTTTGATTTATACCTGGTATACAGACACAAGAATACATGGATATTTCTAAAAGAAAAATGTTTAGCTCCATTCTAAAGTGGGTTACTTGAAGAGTATAAAATTTCTAAAAACTTAGTAATACATGCTTAAAAGATGAAACTTTGCATATTAATAATTTGGATTATATTTTAAATGATGTGTAATTTTTATCTTTTTCTATGAATTATAACTTACATAAATTTTATGTTTAGTTGGTATCCACTCAGTAGGGATATCAATTCTTATTAATAATTTTCTCTAAAACGAGATTTTTATTGTTTGAAACAGATTTCTTAATAGAATATATCCTAATAATGTGTCTGCTATAATTTGAATCTGTCTAATTTGTTTCTTTTACCAAATCTCTATATAAATTTTTAAAGTGTTTTTTCACAAATGCTACAATATAGCACTGAAATATAAATATACAATATAAAAAAAACTTACCAAATCTTTCTTCTTTGGTATTTGTTTCACTTCAGTGTTCCGATTTGACTTCTCGCTGTGACTGTAAGTTAACAGTGACTGATTTTCCAGTTTCTGTTCTACCTTAGTGGGCTTGATGGCTGCTTTTGATGAATATTGACTGACCTGCCGAGTAGCTTGACACAAAATTACATAAACTTTAGACAGACAGAAAGCAAAATATTATTATCAGGTTTATGCAAAAGTTTCCAGTGCACTTGTGCCCAATGTTAGGAAAGTCTTTATAACGATTTGAAATTGAATTAGATTTTTATTGCTTGCACAAATGGTCAACTGTAGAAGATCATTTACAAGTCTATAGGAATTAAATCCTATATATATTTTTCAACCAATAAAATTCCGTCAGAAGGTTTGTTGGATAAACAATCATTACTCAGCTAAATACTGCTAAAATGCTTGCAGGCATAGTTGTAGAAGTACGATGGGTTATTTTTTAACCATTCAGAAAATAACAATAATAAATCCCTTCACCACTCATGCAAATTCAAAAAAAAGATCTTCACAAGCCAGTGTGCAATTATTTTCTAACCAATGAAAACCTTGTATTCAAAAAGTTCACACTTCTATGTGAAATTAGATTTTGAATCCCTTTGTGGATATAAAAATAGAAGTATACTGCTTCTTGAGGCTCAAAGCAATTTGGGAGGCCAGTTTGATCTACATGTGCATGCACACACATGCATACAATATAAGAAATTACAGCAGCAGCCACTGACTAAGGTCTTTTGCAGGAACACAATAGAAAGGATTAACCAGCAACTGATGACTAAGCTTTTGTCTACAAACACACAAACACATTAGGATGACTGTCATGAAGTAAGTTTGTCCACACATTTCATATCATCCCATGAACACTTAATTACTTGATAAAACAAATTTTACTGCAAGGAAAACTGAATGTTTATTGTGATTGTATATTTCTTAAAAGAATATATAAATGTTATTTCGACTAATGTTCTGCTTCTACTTTTCCTTCAGAAAATAACATTTTTTATGTTTCATTTAAAAGATGCATTGTTGTTGTTGTTAAATGTTTGGAATCTTGCCACTCAGATAATAGCAAAAACCTGGGTAGACATTTCCCCAAAGTAGTGACCAAAGACGCTTAAAGAACATTTCTCCAACAAGACCGAGGAAAAATTCAGAAGCAAGGAAAATGTGTTCCATATGAATGTATAGAAAGGAATATCAGTTAGTGATTTAACATTTGTCTTTCTCTTCTTTTTCAATGTCCCACCCCAAATATTAGTTTTGAACAAGACAGTCACAGACAATAAAAAAAGAACTTATTACAAGAATCTCAAACAAAGAATATTATGGCTAAATCCACCAAAGCTTTCAAAATCTCGACCTAAATGGAATCTTTTCTGTGCTTAATACACTTTTGTGCTAAATGCAGGTACCTTCTGGACTGATTGCTAGATTATTTTTTGTTTTATTTTTTACAGCTTATCAACCTTTTGTGGGTTATTTAAAGTGGATATATGTGGGTTAATTGTAAAGATAATTCTTATTTTTCAAGTAAATAGTGTATTAACAATTTTTTTAGAAATAACAGTGATTTACCAGATACAGTTCCTACTATTTAACCCATAGCTGGAGGGAAGAGATGGATTCATACCTTTCCCAAAGGCATTGTCATAAGTGAATATAACAAACTCAGTTTTCCAATTATTCATTCCAAGCTGTTATTCATTACACCATCAAAGTGCAGTCTGGTAGAGTCATGATGTTGGGAATTCTGCAACTCATAAAATAAGCTGGGAATTTTTAGTTCTTGGAATTATGTAATGCTGAAAGTTAATAAACGTCATCCCAAATATGCTGAGTTCCAGGTGGAGGTGTGAGAATAAGAATCTAAATTGTTTTAGGTACAAATTCAGAGGAAATTTTTACTTACAAATTGCTGAAACAAGATGTTAATATACAACATGACAGTGAGAAATTCAATTGTTTGATACCTTGAAAGAGACAAAGACCTTCAGTTGGGCAAGAAAGTTGGACATTAATTTTGCTCCATAATAATGACCATCCTTAAATGTCAAATGTGATGTAGCAAATAACTATAGTGCTGTTAAGGGACATTCTTTTTCATGCAATCTATTTCCAGATTTGTCACTTTCAGCTAGGATAGAAAGTTTTTCCTTATACAACCTATTTCCAGACCTGTGACTTTTAGCTAGGATAGGAAGTTTTTCCTTATACAACCTATTTCCAGACCTGTGACTTTTAGCTAGGATAGAAAGTTTTTCCTTATACAACCTATTTCCAGACCTGTGACTTTTAGCTAGGATAGAAAGTTTTTCCTTATACAACCTATTTCCAGACCTGTGACTTTTAGATAGGATAGGAAGTTTTTCCCTATGCAATCTATTTCCAAACCTGTCACTTTCAGCTGGGATGGGAAGTTTTTCCACTTACAGTGTTTTCTTCAGATCTGATACTTTCAGATTATCACTTTTTCCATTCAATGCAACATTCCTTGTCTTGTCTGCAGTTCCAAAAGTTCTAGACAGAAATTTCCTTAAATTTCATCAATTTAAAACCATGACTGTTGTTTTATGATGAAATATATGATTCAGTTGAAAGTTAGCAAAGGAGTATAGAAAAGGAGGGAAAATATTTTAGTAACTGAATAAAGATTCTATGAATTAATATGAAGAAAAGATTTATTTTAAACAAATGAAGCTGAAAATGTTTGCCTCAACATAATATACCAACCCACAATTTTACCAAAAAAAGATTGGGATGCTTTGAGAGTGTTATGCTATGTTAAAAAATCTTTTGATCATTAAACTAATTTAATAGTAGTAGTAGAAGTATTAAATTATCTGAATTCTAAAATGACGTCCTGGGTGTGACGATAAACAACATCCAGCAGCAAAGTCTATGATCAGGAGGTACTGAGAAGCATGGAACCACCTCTTAATTACTCTTGTTCCCAAGTCCACCCTGACCTGGGGTGGTAGTACCTGTTAGGGTCCCAGCTATGAGCAAAGAGTCAACCACCAAACTCAGGTCAATACACTGTGGATGTATAAAAATACATTTTTATAGTATAAATTTCCAGCAATAGATTTTAGCAGTCAAAGAAAATTCCAGCAATTGATTTTAATAGTAAAAAAAATCCCAACATTTTAATAGTAAAAACATTCCAGCAAAAGATTTTAATAATAAAATAAAAATTCCAGTCATAAGTTGTAATAGTAAAAAAATCCCAACAATAGATTTTAGTATTAAAAAAAAATTACCAAAGCTCCCAAGAAAATTAAATTTTGGCATTTAATGACCCATAAGGAGTTGATATGCCATTAAACAAACCAAACCAATTCTTAGAAGTAGCATTTTCTTTATTCAATTTTGGCCATTCCATCTTTTATTCTGTTACTTTTTGTCATGACACTATGTTGATCCATTCTACAATCATTAAAGCAGCATGAAATCAGAAATCCCCAATGAGGCTTGAACTCACATCTCATATCCTGGGAACATATCTGAGATGGAGATCACTTTTTCTCATGGAGACTTTAGGGCAAGATGAAACTAAATCTACAGTCATCTGCTTTGTTTAAACAAAATATATCAACCTAGAACGTTGCACTAAATAAAGATAGAAGAAAAACTAGAAGAATTTTAATAAAAAAATCTGCCTTATCTATTCAATGTGTAGATTGATTAATAGATATTAGTAGGAAAAATGAAATCATCAACCAAGTTCAAATTCTGCTCTAGGCTGTTGCATTTATTTTCCAATAAATAGTCTTTGAAAAGGCATGGATGTGTATATTCTCCCCTCCCCTAACTATGGGTTAAATATCAGCCTAGCCTAGGTTCTCTAACTTTGAGTGACAATCAGTCTAAGAAAAGAACCCCTTTGAACTTAAAAGAGCTTCACTATATCTGCATTATAATTTTCCTTGATTTTAACTGTTATAAGGGTAGTCAGTATGAAAAGTGGAATTGGTGAATTCAAAGTTCAAATTCTTGGCTTGTCTGTTACATTCACTCTCACATTAATATCCTTGAGATAGGCAAGAATCCATCTCTTCTCTCTTTAGCAATAGATAAAATAGTAAGGTAGATTGTTTTACAATTGAAATGGCTAGATGTAGCCGTAAGTTCTATGCTAACAAACCTCTTTACTTGAGTACTCAGGTCAAAAATCTATTATAGAAACCTTCACTGAAGGTATTCCTCTCATCATTACTTACCTTCTGGAGGTGGAGCAGGTATCCTTTTATCTATTGTGTAGTCATCTGGAATGAGGAGGCCATTTTCTTTTAGCATTTTCTTATCAAGTACTGAATGGCACTGAAGATTAACTGAAAGAATAGAAATTTAAACACAAGTGTTATAGAGTAGAACTAAAGGGTATTTCCAGCTCTTCCCTACAACTGTGACAATGGACTGCTCCTACTTATAAATATAGCATGTAGCCACATTAGAGTAGGATTTGAGTAGTATTTGATTTACTCAAGTATTTCTGTTCTATATATTAGTATTTAATAAATCTCTTCTTTGTTTCCTTTACCTAGTCTTCTATTCCTTCAATACTCTAACTATTGTCTTTCTAATTCTCGTCTATTTTGAATAAAGACAACATTACAGCAACAATGTTTCCCAATAGAATATATTCATGTTCATTGGGAAATAAAAAGAAATAGAGAAATATGGCTTTTTCTCAAACATTACTACTTTGTGGAACAGATTCCTATATGAATGCTTCCCTGGACACTATAATCTTAACCTTTTCAAATTAAGTGTCAATGCTTATCTATCCTCCTTATCCTCATCATGTTCACTCTGCCACAACTCCTTTTTAATTCATATTACACCTCATTCATCTCTCTCTCTCTAATCAATTGCAATTTCCATGGAAAATACTCAGATTCTTTATACTTTAGCTCCACCAATTTACAATTTGGACACACCATGCTACTTTCATGGAGTCGAATCATCTTAATTCCCCCAGTATTCCAAATATAAGATGGGACTTTCACTGTCACACCTTTTTCTCCAGAACTGTTTCTTTGATGAACGTGGATACTTCCCTCAACACTACAATCTTAACATTTTCAACTAAAGGGTCAATCATTATCTATCCTCCTTATCCTCATAATCTTCACTTCCTACCACCTTCTCTTTCATTCACATCCCATTTAATAATTTACCTTGGTAATCACTTTAATTGCCAGGGAGTTCTATTTGCACAGCAGAAGAGAAACTGAAAGGAATAGAAAGGTGAAAAACATTGCTTAGAGCTACAAAGGATAGGAAGTTGAGGAGAGCCATGATCTCACATGTTTTTGTGGAACAGGCACCCATATGGATGCTTCCCTGAACACTACAATCTAACCTATTGAATTCAAAGGTCATCGTCATAATCTTCACTTACTACCACATTCTCATTTATTCACATCATATTTAGTAACACTCTACCTTGAGTATCTCTTGAGCCTTGCAATGGGTGAATTCTAGTAAACAAAAATGTATTCACTGAAGATGATTCAGAGATTTATCAATGAAAATGTCTTCCAAAAGCAGATAAATGATGTCATTAGTTGGTGAAATTACATGACATTTTCTGCAAGTTTCTAAATAAACAAAGCAGTTTCAAAAGACCTTCAAACAGAAGGAATTTTTTTTCTCAATTTGTATCTGATGAACAAACTTAAATTGAACTTACCATTTGGGGTTGTTATATCCTTGTAGATTCCAACTGACCAATACTTATTATAATGTTTCTCATCTGCAGACAAGGCTCGTGCCTGCGCTTGAATAATGTACCGTTCCAAATTTGCAATTTGTGCCACTCTGCTCTCTTTTTCCTTAAGGGCCTGCAGTATATAAAGAAATTATATTTAACTCTTTTTACTTGATCACTTACAATGTCAATAAAAGACAAATGAAATTTGCTTAATTTTGAGAAATTTAAAACCAAACAGTAATATATCAAGTGAGCCCAGTTCTTCTTCTAGGTACTTTGTCCTTTCAGGATGTGAGTGATCATGGCTCTCCACAATTTCCTGTCCTTTAGAGCTCTTAGTAAGGTTTGTCTTTTTACGACATCTCCTAATCATTTACACAAGCTTTTCTCTGTCTTTCTTGCCTTCAATATGTCTTGTGGGTGTCAACTTCTCTAACACAAAATGCCAATGAATATTTAGCAGAAAAATACAATTTTAAACTTTAACATACTGGAGGGGATTTTGCTTGCATAACAAAAATTTTATCCTGCCACTGCAAGTGACTCAGATGAATGAATGATAGCATGTTTGAATTTTGCAGTTGTGTTGTCATATCCTGCTATGGCAACAAAAAATAACCATGACTGAAATTAAGTAGTAGAGGAGCCTTGAAAAACAATGCAGTAGAAAGGAAAGTAGGGAATAATGCAGAGTGTTAAAGGTTAAAGTGTGTTACTTGAAGAATTGAAATCTCTAATATATCTATATATATATATATATATATATATATATATATATATATATATATTGATTTCATCCCAAGCAAAGTTGAAGAATTGAACATATCTAATATATAATATATATATATAAAATATAAAAATATGTATATATATGTATGTGTGTGTGTATATATATATATATATATATATATATATATATATATATATCGATTTCATCCCAATCAAAGCAGTAAAGCCACTGAGACACAAGGGATTACAGGATGTGGAAGAAGTAGGAACAGAAAAATTACTAATGAGCAGGAACAGAAAGGAGCAATAAGGAGGACACTAGATAGCAATTGACATTACATTTAAATTTTTGGAGATTAAAGTTGACTGGAAAGCATGGAGCCAGAAGGGATACCACAAGTGAGAAGTGTGAGAAAAGAAACTGTTAGCCTAGAATTTATAGCTACATTTAGTCAGCTCAACTGTAAATTGATAAGATCTCGATGCCAGTATGGTACTGTGCTTAAATTCAAAAAGTCTAGGTACCATAACAAAGAACTCATCTGCACAATTACCATGAATGTATTTATAGAAAAGACACAGGGAGGCTACCTTATGTCACTGGGAAAGTGACTGAAGCTGATCTGCCAGATCAGGACCAATAATATTGCTGATTCTTCTTTGGATTTTATCAAGGAGCATAAGGTAAATAACATGTGCACCAGACTATATATGGCAGCAATATTCTAAGTATGGATTAATGCTAGACATATAACATGATAGACATATATATATATATATATATATATATATATATATATATATATATATATATATATATATATATATATATATATATATATATGTATTGTTATGGGAACTTACCCATAAAAATAATGGACTATTCCTGACATTATAAATACTGCGCCTCTCAAGAGGTATGAGGAGATTGTAAGACAAGGAGAGATAATTGAAAGTATATTGTAAGGACATTGGAATAGTGATACTTGTTGAGATAACATAGTTCACTCTAACCAAATCTGATAGTCATTACTAATACTTCTACTTCTTTGTATTATATTTCTGTTGTAATATATCTTTGTATTCCATACCTGTGTTCGTGTTATTCTTTCATTGGTTCTAAACTTGGACCATCACCATGGTACAAGGAACTTGGACCATAACATATATATATTAAGAAATGTGACAAATGCAAAGAATCATTTCATTGAAACAAGATTTGATTACGCATTTTGTCTTTTTAGGCTTCATCAGATTCAAAAATGAAAGAAAGAAATATGTGTGTGTATGCTTAAATAACACAAATATACACACAGATATTTCTTTGTTTTTGAAGGTGATGAAGCCTAGAAAGGTGAAACACGTAATCAAATTTAGTTTCAATGAAACAGTTTTCTTTTTTTCAAATTTATATCCAATTTATAAACACACACACACACACAAATACATATGTGTAAAATAAAACTTTGCCGATTAATAATTTAATATTTGTTTTAAATACTATGTAAATTTTATCTTTCTCTATAAATTATAAGTTAATTAAATTTTATTTCAAGTTGGCATTCACCCAGTAGGTGATATCATATCTATATATATAAAGTTGTAGCCTCTGTCTGTCTGTCTGTTTGTTATCAAACTCCTCTTAGGGTTTTGGAAATAGACCCCCGTAACCGTATATATATTCTGAAACTAAATTACCCAGGTTACTTGGATAAGTATATTTCATTTTTATCAAAGTGGGGTCCCCGCCACTGAAAATTTTTTCGCTTTGATTTAAATTAAATTTAAATTTGAATAAGGAAATGACTCCTATCCAAAATATAGAAGGAGAAAGCCAGAAGATGGAGATCACATCGGCAAGATCATTGAGTAATACTGAAATGCATCATTTTTCTCCACAAATTATAACAATGATTTAAAATCAATCAACATTTTCTTACAAAAAAAGTGTGATATGCAGCAAGGCATGGGTAATTCGGCTAGTCTTATTAATAATTTTCAATAAAAATAAGTTTTTATTCTGTCTGAAACTGATTAATTGAATCTGTTCTAATAATGTGTCTACTATAATTTGGATCTGTTTTAATTTTAATTTGTCTGTTTTACAAAATCTTAATTTACAAAGATTTTAAAGTTTTTCTTCACTAACAACAAAAGTCTGATAAAAAATTATGAAATTATGATAAACAAAATTATGATAAACAAAAACAAAAACAGAAATGTTTTTTTTAAGGTAATACAATTACACGGCTCACCTTTTGTAATTCTGACACATATCTCTCATGATAAGGATCATCACTTCCTTTTGAATTGACTTGGTTTTCAATAATCTCATTGTTGAAGGAATTCTTGGAGAGCAGGTCTTTGAAAATGGTTGTCAGAATATGACTCACGTCTTGTGACTTGACAGATGATGGAATCTGTTTCAATTTCATTTCACGGTCAGTATCCTCCCAAGAACTGAACTCTGCCATATTTACAACTTGAAACTCACTAAAACAACAGCAACTGAATTCCGAAAGTAAAAGAATTACATTTATAGAGATAAAAGAAAAAGAATTATTTACAAATTTTACTGATTAACTTTCTGAGAAGGAATAGTAGGTATCCGTTCATCACACACAATAAAAGTAGTGTTCTGTTTGGTCTCTGTTCAGTACTTTGGTGGTGAAACTTGAGTGACCTCCATAACACAGGCCTAGGTGATGGTATATAGAGTCCTTGCACTGCTGAGACTACCCCACCTCATACTGACAAGATCTAAAGGAATACAGGGCATTACATTTGGGCACAGCTTGCCTGCAGGAGTTGCTGGAAAGTTGTCAATGTTGAAAGCCAATTGCTCTTGGGGCTTCTGTCTAGATTTACTATCATAGCTTTTTCCATGTTTGGTATGACTGCAAGGCAGCATAGGTTTAAAATCAGGATTTTTCCTTCCCCTAGATGAACTACCTACATTGGGCTGTTGAGCTCAATCCACCCAAAACAGTTGCTTATGAGGCACCAGTTTTCCACCTTCACCCATTCTCCAGCTTTTTATAGACAGTGGGAGCTTGTCCCTATTATCATCCCTGGCATTGACAACCTTTGGAACATATATAATGTATGTATATAAATATTCCTCTCTCCCTTGTATTTTGAGTAATTTTCCCATTTTTTGCCATTTCTTTGTGCTAACCATGACTTTGAGATGTTTGCATGTTGGCTAAATGATATTTTGTATTATTGTGTATCTGTATGCTTGTTAATGCCCTTGTTTTAATTATTTGCAGTTTCACAGATGCAATTGTATGTTTTGACAAATAAAAGCCTTAGACATACTTCACACAGTTGTTAGTTCTTTCGAACAAGTCAAACAAAAGGCAAAGGCAATTACATAACTCTATGAAAGACTTATGATATCAAATTCCATCATTTGGCTAAATTCAGTTTTAATGACTATAGCTTATCTGGAGCTAAATCCCATGGATAAGTCTGGGTTGGAGAAACACTAATAATAATATGGTGTGTAATACCATAGAGTAATGTTCCTCATTGAAAGAAAGAAATAATAATGGTTCAACAAATGTTAAACATTGTCAGTGATTTTATCTCCAAAAACCATTCCAATACTTGGTGATTCCCAACTTGATAAGCATTTTACCTAACTATAATTAAGCCTCTCGCTACTCTATTGCTAATTCCATAAAAATTACTCAGTGAAGGTTGATACACAAAGCTGACAGTCACTATGCAGTGTGGATGCTTATGACCACACTGTCTATATCTATATAATAAATGCTAATGCCAATGTGTCACTGTACCACACTTTTTCAACTTTACTCCTAGAGGCTGTAACCCAACATATTATACCATTTTGGAATCAGGCTGACACCTTGAACAAATTAAAAACATTCTGGGTCGGATCTGGACTCACAATCCTGAAATTTTGTATTCCCAAGTTTTTATTATTGCAATTGTTTTTGGCATTTTTTATGTGACAAATTTTTTTGTAAGTCTGAAATAAATTTGAGAATAATCAAAATTAATTGTGAAATTCAGAGAAGGTCACCCATGAAATAAAAATAATTCTTTGTACGGAAAATAAGGACCTATGTACATCAAATTGTTTTTAAATTAAGTGGCAGCAGAAGAATTATCATTGAACTTTTTAAAAGATAAACTTAAATATTAATGCAATACTTAATGGCAGTGATCAATTTTGAGTTCTTCTGTAGTTTATTGTTGCCTATCACATCTACTCCTCCTTATCTATTGTGATGAAGGCCCAATCAAGAGCCCTCCACAGAGCTAGTTTAAATGCTGCCTGATAAGGTGGCTTTTAAGCTAGTCTATAAATAAATGCCTTATCTCTTATATTGAGAACTTTTCCTCTAGTTATATATATATATATATATATATATATATATATATATATATATATATATATATATATATATATTAAGACATTTTTATGTTTATACATTCTTTTTATAGATACAAATATTTAAGTAAATGCTCTATTTATAATAAAGAGTATTAAACAATATTTACCAGCCTGAATGTCCAAGCAATTTTCACAGAAAATATTTGTAGTCTGACCCTATACGGAACCATCATTTAGCTTGAAGTGCCTTAACCGATTTGGTTACAGAAGAGTGTTTGGTTAGCAAGGTCGAATTTACTGTCTTTAAACTTCACAGTCTTCCATGAATCTCTCACGTACATTCATAACTGCTCAAAGGTTCGGATCCTGTTGAAGGACGAATATTTTCTGTGAAAATTTCTCGGACATTCAGGCCGGTAAATGTTGTTTAATACTGTTTATTATAAACTGAGCATTTACTTAAATATTTGTATCTATAAAAAGAATGTATAAACATAAAAATGTCTTAAAATAATTGTTGGACTTTCTCCATTTCATATATATATATATATATATATATATATATATATATATATATATGTATATTCAGGCTGCATATTTTCATTCAAACATGTTTGGTTAAATAATTTAGATGTATTTATTTATTAAATATATTATTAAATTAAAATACAATTAAAAAATCTTTTAAAAAATTGTTTTAAAATCTTTTAAAAAATCACATAAGTTACCTCCTTTTCATAGAGGTAAAAATATTTTGAATTTAGAGTGTTAACATATAACACATCCATAAATATGCAGCCTCTAAAGTTGATCTCATATGAGATTGAAAGTACTTGGGAAAATAAAAATTATCTGAAATAAAATTTTGGAAATTTTCTTAATCTATTTTCTACATTCACCAAGAAATTAATTCATGGACCTGAAAGGATTAAAACTAAAATAAATGGACATAATTATGTGTAACTTATTTAACCAAACATGCTTGAATATATATATATATATATATATATATAAATCGGCCTGATGATTACACCCAGCATGAAACAACCTGTTGCCTCTGAGTGTTGACTTCAATGTTCACTTTTATATCTACATTTATATATATATATATATATATATATATATATATTTGTGGAGAAGTTAAATATTTAAATTGCTAACAAGCATTAAATTTAATTACTTTGTGGAGTTTTAAACATTTAAATTACTATTAAACATTAAAATCTGTGTTTATCTAAATTGCTAAAGCTATACCACCCCTCTCCTTCCTCCAAAAACCCTACGTGTATCTCTTATATCTTATCCCCTTACTTCCCCACTTTTTTCCTTTTCCCTTTTTTCCCCTTTTCTCACATCATTTCCGTTGAGTTGACTGATTAAATAGGTCAATGTCTGAGCCTTACCACCTCCTCCTCAATTTTAAGTATTGTAATAAAAATAAAAATAAATTTTAAAACTCTCCCTTGTCTCTCTAAACTCAATCATGTCTCTCACACTATTCCTCACCACCCTCTATGTCAACTTATATAAGCTTATATAAGCCCATCAAAAGTGTAAATTTTAAATTCATTTTTGATTTTACCTTTGAAAGTGAAGTCTGAAGATCTAGAGAAAAATAAAATAAAATAACAAATGGAGCCTTAAAAGTGGTCTTTTTTTTCAAATTATATATATATATATATATATATATATATATATATATATATATATATATTTAATAGCTGGCTATTCAAGGATACCTATCTACTAGGGTGGCTAGCCAATCCCTATTGAAGAAGCTTGCTCAGGCACATTTATGTTTGTCCAAAACCCACAGAGCCCACCGGTAGTTTTATACTGTAACTATGCTGAGCAGACCTTAATTACAGTTTCTGGGAGAGAGTGTGTTATCTAGCATGATTAACAATCTGAACAAGGCCAGCACACTCAAACCCTCGGTCATGATGACTTGTGACTTTGTGCTAGCACAGCTATCGACAGCCCCCAAGTGTTCCGTCTACCCAATTTAACTCACAAGGCTTGGGTCAACCCGTGGTATGGTTTTCAGGTACTTTCCAAAGGTGCCACATGCTGGGATTGCCCCCTCCAGACTGATAACATCAGGGAAACAAATCAGCCATGGTGAGTTTCAAACCCAAGTCTCATGGTCAGAAAGTGACAATGCGCCCATTATATATATATATAAAATAGAATTCTTTTCATTTTTCATTCAAAATACTCAAATTTTAGGAATACGTTTTCACAGCGTCGCCCACGTAATGACAACATGACCATGTTTTAAACGGAGCACTGATCTTATAAAACTTTCAGTTATTTGTTTGGATAAGTCTTGTTCTTATGTACATCGTCTTTGTCATGTTGTATTGATAATGTTATAATTTATGAATATGTCCTGAAGATGGTTTATTAGACCGAAACGTCCGACGTTGACATATTAACATTAAAACAGTAAATTGTATATAAGGATTTTTGTTTGTTTTTTCCGTATATATTTTTCTTCATACTGTCGGATCTATATCCATATATTTGCTTTATATATATATATATATATATATATATATATATAGTGTATTTGGGTAGTAATCCCACTTTTATGCAAGTTTTATTAAAAATGACTGACAAGGTGCTGTGGTTGAGTTTTTATATAATTTCTCATGTGTTTGTACAAGTTTCTTTTTCAGAACATAAATTATATAAAAATTGTACAAATGTTTTCCAAACGCTTTCGGCTATATTTTTGGCAATTATCAAGGATGAATTTTATTTTACTTTCATGTAAGGATTGCTGCACTAATTCGTTATACCTAATGTTTAAATGAATTTCATAAATGAAAAATTATTCTTGAAGCTAAAGGATTAAATTTACTATTTCCTGTAAGCAAAATACGCTAGTGTATTTCAAACAGAAATTCTGTTGGTTGGAGTTGATTAATTTTTTTTTTTTTTTTTGGCTAAAAATATCTTATTAGTGCCCTTTTTTTTTTTAGCCATCTGTCATTGCAATGAATTTTTCTATATTAAAAAATCTTCCAAAAATAAAATATACTTTTCTAAAGTTTTATTTGAGGAATATTAGCTGATTTAAAGTATAATTAATCTGATTTAAAAGAAACGTTAATTACTTTAAGTTGAAAATAACAGAGAAATTTTTTAAAAGTATCAAAATTAAATTAAGAATAACTTATTAGTGCTTAATCTGGAGAAAAAAAAAAATACCAATTTACTAGGCTTTTAGTTATATTTTAAAATTTTAATTCGCATTTTAAAATACATCTACGATTTTAATATATATATATATATATATATATATATATATATATATATATATATATATATATATATATATATATATTAAGAAAAAATTAGGATACTTGCCCAGGAAACCATAAAAAAGGCAGTGCAAATTTTCCTTAAGTATCCATGATAATTTATAGTATTTGGTTACTAGGCAACTCAGTTATAATTTCTCCGCCAAGATTAGAGATTTCCGGTTCCGGTAAAAACTCAGCCGGATTTGTTTCATGTCATCTTGATTTTCCCTCATTTTATCAGCAAAGGTGAGTCAGTCGTAAACTAAGAGACAAAAGTAAATATATCTATTTGAAATACACAAAAAGAAATTTACCGGTAAAAGTCAGGCTAATTAACCACAAAATAATGCCTTTAGTACATTTTAAAAACGAACGATTTTATTTTCCGAAAGCATTTTTTTATCGAGATGTATGTGTTAAAAAGAAGCGGCGCACACTTGCCTCGGCGAATAATACAAAGGCGCAAATATGAAATAGCTTTATTTAAGATTGCGCCATATGGTATTATTTAGGGCATTTGTCATTTTTTACGTATGTATATTAATATGTTAGATAAATCTTTGTTATTTTTTTTTTTTTATAGATTGAATTATTATACAATTTGATTTATGTATGTGAATGTCAACTGACTTGAGCGAAGCGTAGGTGCCACTGACTGAACAAACTTTTTAAAGTGCGCATTTTTCCACGTTATACGTAAAAAGGAAGTTTATTACGATTTAAATCTTTATCGTTAGAAAATTCTATCTCAGTTCCTTTCACTTTTTGTTTGATTACTCTAGATTATCTCTCTATTTCGATTATTTTAAAATTGTGTAACATTTTTTTACTAGTTTACAATTTCTTTAATAATTTTTGGCAACATTCATCTTTCTTTCACTTTCATCGATATTACAAATAGATTTTCTAGTAAAGCATCAAAAACATTTTGACCTCCCATAGGATATCATTCATCCATTTATTTTAAAATTTGAAATATAAAAAAATGGCATAATAATTAATATTTTTCCCCGAAGAGAAAAGTAACCGTTTCTTCGGTAGTAATTTTAATTTTCTTCCTAAAACCGTTCCTAGTGAAACAATGTTAGTTCAACCTTCAAGAAAATTAAAAAAAACAAAAACAACAAATATTCGCATTATAAGACAAGTTAAAAAAAAAAAAATGAATTTTCTGATTATTTAAATTCATTTGCATAATAATTTGTGAAACTTTATGGAGAAAAAAAAAATGAACTCAAAATAATTTTAGAAAAATGTTCATATGGACAGGAGAGGCAAGCAACTGTAACTTATTTTTAGTTAAGTCAAACGAATTACAAAACTTAATTTAAAAAAAAAGGGAGTGGGAAAGATAAAGTTTTAGGTACCTCCAAAGTCCAAAGAAAAGTGATACTGAAGGTTTAAAAAAATGCATTTTTAAATGTAAAATCTTTATTGAAGCTGTTATTTTGGTTTTGCTTTTAATTTCAATCTTAAATTTACATATTTCAAATAAGCAAAATACTTTGCTGTATATCAAACTGAATTTAAATTGATTGGAATAATTTTTTTTCTATTCTCAGAACGTTAAATCATCCATATTGACAAATCTGTCAACACAACTGTCTCTCTTAAAATCTTTTCAAAAACTTTTTGAAATTTCACTTGAAGTAGATTAGCTGATTTAAAGTTTAATTAATCTGATTTGAAACCAATATTGTTTTAGGTTTAAAATGTGTCAGAAAAGCATTTTTAACACATCAGTGTTTTTATGAGGTGTCAATAACTCTCTTGATAGCTATATATTTGGTCATTTTTACTAAAGGGGACCTAACTGTAACAATTGCTTGAATATAAATGAACACTTTTTTTGTAAAATGTTTTTAACTCCACAGTAATCTTAAAAATTTAAGAAAACGTTCAAAGCAATCTAATATTTTATCGAATTTTAGGTACCTTGTATTTACAGTCTAACTTATGAAGACACTTGTTAAGGAAATGTTAGAAAGTTACCTATAAATTTTAACTTTATGATATTTGCTGCTTATTTTCTGATTATGTCACATTTGGACATCAGTATTTGCAAAAATCGACATGTTTATATGCATAAAATAAATTCAAAAAAGCTTTTCTAATTTAATATTTTAGTTTTATCACATTTTTTTTTATATTTTTAAAAAGATTTTCTAAAAAGAAACATTTAAAAAAATAATTTAATTCATTTCTCAATAAATTCTGAAAGTTATATTAAAATCTGACAATTATCTGATTTTTGCAAGAATTTCCAAATCAGTGTGCTTTGCACTGCAAAGAGATGCGAACGTTTTCCTTACTAATTTATGGTTCCTCACTGATGCAAAGAAAAATCTTTTTAACCAAAATTTCAAAGGATCAGAAAATATAATGTCATAATCAAAAAATCCTTTGGTATTTCCTCTTAATAATAACAAAGATTTTGTTGATAAAACTTTTGTTTTATTAAGTTTGGGGCATATTTTTATCATGCATGCTCATTTTTTAGCAAACCTTTGCAGGTACTTATATATAAACCAACTAAGTTGTAGAGCACATGAGAGAAATTTTATTTTTGGAAATTTTTAAATTTTGATATTTAAGGTTTGCCATTACATTTTTTTAAAAATTTAAATTCATTCAAGATATTTATTTGAATTCAGTATTAAAAAGCAATTAACTATATATATTTATAAATATATATATTTTTTTATATATAATATATATATATATATATATATTCAATTTATATGCTTTCAATATAATATATTTTAATTCATATATATATATATATAAAATCCTCTATTATATATATATAAATATATATATATATATATATATATATATATATATATATATATATATATATATATATATATATATATATCTCTATATATGTGTGTGTATATAACCATATATATATAATATATATATATACTCTGTTATATATATATAAAAATAACAATGCTTTAAAAAAAAAAACATTGAAGGTAAAATAAATGTTCACAGTGACAAAAAAAATATAAATGCAATAAAAAATAAATAAAATAATGCTTTTAAAAAAAAACTTGAGGGTAAAATAAGTGCTGAAAAAATAAAATTATCTTAAAGCCTACCAACCTCTCTTTCTGCTTGCAGAGAGATGGCTGGTAGGACTTAATGTACTCTGATTTCAAAACTTTCAAGTGAAACTCTTAATTAGTGCTGCTCAGTACTGATAATGTGTCTGCATGCTGAAACCAGGCATATTGCTGGCTTTTAATCAAGTGCTTAGCTATCAGTGAACATATTGCCTCTATGTACATATATAAATTGTCCACTTTTTCCCTTGCTAATATTGATTACTACATGTTCATTGATCCATACTACCAACCTTTTTCTTATGTATGTACAGGGAAACCCAAGTTCAAATTCCAGCTTAGTCTATTGCATTCACTTTGGTACTTATGCCCTTGGGAAAGGCTTAAATGTCTTATCCAACCAGCTATGGGTTAAACAGCATGATAGAGTTGGTTTTCTAGTCTTGGGTGGAAAACTGTTTAAAAGAAGGAAAACTCTGAAATTCAAACTGAAGAAGATGAGAAACCACTTCACTATCCTTCCAAATAAGTAATGGCAATTCATAGATAAGAGAATCTGTGGAGAGCTGTGATCACCTATGCCCCAAAAGGAAATTACATTTAAAAATGTGTAGATGCCTATACAATACTAATTCAAACATATATAGTAGAGCACCCTCCCCCCGTTTATTTTGTGAAATTCTATGCCTAATTCAACCATATATAGAACTCCAAATTGTGGTGAAATTCCATGACTTTTCAACCATATATAGAACTCCCTTTTTGGTGAAATTCCATACTAAATTCAACTATACACAGTTTACTTTTTAGGTGAAATTCCTTTCCTTATTCAACCATACATAACTTCCCATTTTTAGACGAAATTTCATGCCTTATACAACCATATATAGAACTCTACTTTGTGGTGAAATTTCATGCCTTATACAACCATATATAGAACTCTTCTTTGTGGTGAAATTTCATGCCTTATACAACCCTATATAGAACTCCTCTTTGTGGTGAAATTTCATGCCTTATACAACCATATATAGAACTCCACTTTGTGGTGAAATTTCATGCCTTATACAACCCTATATAGAACTCCTCTTTGTGGTGAAATTTCATGCCTTATACAACTCTATATAGAACTCCTCTTTGTGGTGAAATTTCATGCCTTATACAACCATATATAGAACTCCTCTTTGTGGTGAAATTTCATGCCTTATACAACCATATATAGAACTCCTCTTTGTGGTGAAATTTCATGTCTTATTAAAATATTTGTAATGTTATGTACTGAAACATTTAACATTTTTGTACATTTTTTTCTTTTTCAGGTTTTATATTTTGTCCATCTGAAGGATATACAGTTTTGTTTAAAAAAAAAAAAAAAGCAGCAGCAACAAGCAATGCATGTGAATGATCTGCCAAATGAATGTCTTATCAAGATATTCCAGTATCTTAGTCTGCAAGACATTGTGTTGGGAGTACGCCTCACCTGTTCACATTGGTACACGCTCAGTTTCAATGGCTACCTTTGGCGACATCTCAAGCTGGATGTGGGCGGTTTGGCATCCCGCATGAGTGATGAAAGTTTCCTTTGTTTGTTACGAAGTGTTTCTGAGAGTGTGGAAGATATTGTTTTTGGTTACAGCTGCACTATATCCGAGACAAGTATTCTGCACAATGACATCTACTGTCCCCAGCTGAAGAGCATAGATCTACGTGGCCTTAACATTAAGGCGCATTTCATTGATGTTTTGCTGCTGAAGTACCCTAAATTGGAGAGATTGTTCCTGGAGCTGAACTACTCGGAGAATTGCATCCATTTCTTCAGATTCCTCTGCCAATACAAACTCACGTGTTTGAAATCTCTTCATGTTGTCCTTGAGCTTGGAATTGACTATGAATCTTTATCTAATGTTTCGGAGCAGGATGACAAAGATGCGTTCATGCATAACTCCGTACTTGTATATTTAAATGAACTTGTGTCTGAGTCAATTACTGGTTGTGCCTCTTTGCAACACTTATCAATTGCATTTAATCATATGACAGATAAAACACTGTATCAGATCATCATGAAAAACAAATATCTGACTCACCTTGGTGTTGGCCACTCTTCCCGAATAACTGGGATGGCTTTTGATGCCTTGAGTCCTGACAATAGACTGGTAAGTTTAAACCTGGACAATACACGCTTGACAAACAAAACAATCCGGATTGTGGCTTCTAAGTGCCCCAAACTAAAATCTATATCCTTACGCAATTGTAATCAAGTGACCGATGAAGGTGTCTTGTATCTTGCTAAAAGCTGCCCGATGATCAACAAGTTCATTTTGAATCACGCCCGATTTAATCAGCATGAAGTTAACGACTTAATTGCAGAGTCAAATCAGCAGAATTCTTTCGGAAGAAGCAAACAAAAAAACATTATTTTATCTACACGAGTTACAGATGTTGGCATCACAGGTTTGGCACACAACTGCTACAAGCTGTGTGAGCTTGGACTTGCCGGATGTACATCACTTACAGACGATGCCATTAAACAGATAGCAGTATGTTGTCCTAATCTGACTCTTTTGAATCTTTCTGGTTGCATGTATATATCTGATTCTTCGGTTAATTTAATTATATTAAAATGCAGGAACCTGGAGATGCTCTTCTTGCAGACCTGCTACAATGTAGCCAATATTTGGTTTTTAAATTTTTCTTGCAGGCCGGGCAGTGACAGGTTACGCTTAAAACCTCCAACCAGTGAGGAGGTAGATTTTGTCACCTCAAGATGTGAGCTCACATGTTTGTGCTCTCCTCGTGTTGATGGTCTCGGAAACAAGGACCTTCAGGATGGGCTCAAGAAGTGTGCTTTCTGTGATGTTGAAAATTATCTGTACTCCATGAGTAAAGTGAAGCAAGACTTTGCTTTGACAACTTTTAATCTCGACTTCTGCAACCAGCTCTCAGACAATTCGCTGTGCCAGATTGCTGAGAATTGTCCGCTTCTCTGTGAGATTTGGTTACAGGGTTGTTTTCGAATTACAGACTATGGTGTTGGTCAGTTGGCTGAGAAGTGCCCGCTGTTGATGATTCTCGATGTCAGTGGCGGTTCAGTATGTGAGGACATGATGTTGACAGATGAAACTCTATACAAGTTAGCTGCCCACAGTCAGAAGCTGTCCTATTTGAACTTGGTTCGTAACTGGAAGTTCACAATCAACGGAATCTCCGAGGTCCTTTATAAGTGTAAAAAATTACACAAAGTTAGCGTGAGTATGAACCGGAAATATGGCGTATCTGATATTAGTATACAGAATTCTCTTGACAAAATCTGGACATGCACAGCCATCAAGAAGGTGAATGATGAAAATTATATGATACTAACATTGTATCCGCATAACAGGCGATTAGTTTGAATCGGGCAAAGATGTTTAATTCTTATAATCGAATTCATTTTTTTTCTTTTGTTGTTTTTAGTTTCTATCAGATTTTTCAAAATGACCTTTTTTTTTTTATTTCCTTCTAAGAAGAAATTTTGGTAAAGTTTAACAAATGTACCTGCAAAAAGATGCTGTGTCAAAAGGACAGTTTTTTTTCTAATGATGTCACTCTTACTTTATAGGCCTTTGGTAATTTTTATTTTTTTATAAGAAATTTTTAGAATTTTAATAAACCTCAAACATATGAAACTGGATTATTTATTTACAGGAATAATTTTATATTTACAAGTTTATAAAAATATATGAACCAACTATAATACAACATTTATCATTTACCATATAATGAAATATGAAAAAAAATTTTATTCCTAAATTTATAAGAGGAGAACTAGAAAATTTAAATAAACACATCATGTTGAGTAATAAATTTTGAAAGGAATGCATTTTCTGGGCATTTCTTTCATTTACTCTTGCCACATAAATTCACTGAAATAAGTTGAAAGCCAAGAAAAAAAATGTATAAAGCTGGATTCATATGTTTTGGGTTTTATTAAAATTCTATCAACAGCTTTTTAAAATGATAAAAATGGATGAGTGAGTATACAGTAAGAGTGGTTCCAAGAGATAAAAACTCCTTTATTATACACTTCTTTTTTCTTTATTTTGTTAAACATTGCCAAATTTTAAAGAAAACTGCCAAGATGACCCAAGTGTCGAAAATTCAGTTTTAAAATATTTCAAGTTAAACACTACTAAACCTAGTGTGAAATGTTTTCTTTTGTATACTGTGTAGAGCGAGTTCCATTGATTATTCTGTGTATTTTTCTTACGATATAGAAATGTAAATAGCACTTCTTAAATACAGTGGTCCCCTTGTCCAAAAAAAAGGAGAGAAAACTGGTGGGAATGATTTTGTAGATTAGCATTCTTTTTAATCTGCAAAACTTCTCAGAATCAAAAAATATTGATATTTTTTAATTTTTTTTATTTTATTAGAAGGGGAGATCCTGTTTATAATATTGACAGTGTCAAATTGATCTTTGATTTTTACAGAGTTATTGGACTTAGGCTAAGTCACTTAGTAGTTATTTACAAATGTCAATTTTTAAACTCTGCTAACATTATTATTGGCATTTTTTTTTTTTTTTTCTGAATTTGTTCACCTTTTTTTTTCTTTTTTTGAAAAGAATTTTAAAAAAATGTTTTTCTTTTTTTCTATGGAATTTTTCCAAAAACACATGGACTTCGTCTAAGTTCAATAATTATTTATCTTAAAAGAATAATAAACAGATTCATAATTTTATTAATATATTTAAATTTTTGGTCTTTAATTAAAAAATATATATATATATTATTTCAAAGAAATCTTTTTATAACCTCCCTCCCATAAATTCTGTTTTTAAATGCAAAATATCTAAGTCCAATAATTCTTTAAAAATCAGAGATCAATTTGACACTGTGTTGATATTATAAAGTGGCCTCTCCTTCTAAATCAACAAAAAAAATATCAATATTTTTCGATTTTGACAAGTCATGACATAAGCTCTTAAGAATGTTAACTTTTACTTGACATATGCCTTAAGTATAAAAGATATTAAGCCCATGCTCCAGGGGGCCTTCCCCCAGGCAATACCTCTCATTTGGGTGGGGGCTGGGTTTATTGCTCTGGCAGCTGAGGTGCCCATAAAAGAGGAAGTGCCAAGGGGGGGTTGGGTAATTTTCCCACAGTGTTGCTAGTAAACCCACCTTAAACCTTGACTTTTTGTCACATTCATTAGCGACATGGGCATGCTGAAAAATAAATACTTACTCTGAAATGATAGGCAGTTTGAAATGACTGTTTGACTATTTTTGTTCCTTGAGTTTACAGCTCTCTTTTTGGAGTTGTAAAAATTATGAAAATAAAAATATTTTATAACTGCTGGTAATTTAAATTGTATGAATAAAAAAAAAGAAGAAAAATCTTGTTTGTAAGTACATTTTACAAAGAATTAAAAAAAATCAATTAAAATGTTATTGTTTTTCATGTTTTTAATCAACAGTGTTTTTACTGAAAAAGTAATTTTAAATTCTTTTTTATTTTATTAGAATTTCAATTTTATAGCTATTTATGAAATGCTAATTTTAAATGAGCATGGTTTTCATGTGGCTATTTCTCCCCATTAAGAGTGAATTGATTTCTGTTATAATTTTCAAAATTGCTCAAATTTAAATTCAATCTTTTGTTTTTCACATATATATTTTAATAATAAAATTTACTCAATACAAGACCCAAGAGCCACTCAAGACAGTTTTACTGTAAAGCTGCTAATGATGAGGTATTTTGTACGAATGAAAGCAGAGGTGGTAAAAAAGTGAAGATTATGAGAATAAGGAGGCTAGATAATAATTGACTCTTGATTTGAGAGATTATGGTTGTAATGTTCAGTGAAGTACCCATGACAGTTTTTAGAAAATAAAACTGTTTGATATATTCTAGTATGGTCAGGCTATGATAGTGATATTTTTACTGATGAATATCTGGTTTTGGTTGTCTCCATAGAAAGTGACTGCACTAAAATAAAAGACAACAGAGATTTGGTTCTACAGAAGGATGCTGAGAATATCATGGATGGAGTGTATAAGCAACAAGGAAGTTTTAAAAAAAATTGAAATACAAAGAGTTGAAATTTCTAGGTCAAATAATGAGAAAAGAAAGCATGATGAATTTGACACTCAAAAGACATTGGAAGCAAGAGAAATGGAGACCTTGAGTAGCCTACCTAACGAGCCTGTGTAAATGCATGGCACAAGAGGAACTGAAGGGATAGTAAAGGGATAAGCATTGCTTAGAGCTACAGAGGATAGGAAGTTGTGGAGAGCCATGATCAAGCTACTTGACAAGCTTGTGTAAATAGATGAGAGAAAAAAGACTGGGAGAGATAATAAGGAGACATTACTTTGAGCTACAAAGGATAGGAAGTTGTAGAGAGCCATGATCTCTCATGTTTTGTGAAACAGACTCCCAAAAGGATACTTTGCTGATTACTACAATCGTAACTTTTTAAAGTCTAAGCTCAACTGCTACATATCCTCATAATCTGCACTTCCTCTTCTTACACCCATTTAACAACCTCATTCAGTAACCATCTACCTTGAGCGGCTCTTGGGTCTTGTATTGAGTGAATATTTAGTTTTAAAAAAATTTCTGAAGAAACCAAGCACATAAAAGAGGAACTGACATGATGTTTGGCACTTGAAGTATGGGGAAATGTCAAAGCTGTCTACTTTTCAGATTTCTTTTGTTTTTACAAGAATTTGTGTCAACTTATTTGTGCTTTAATATATCTAAAGCTGAACTCATAAATAATAAATACATTCATAGCTGAGAAAACCAAAATATGGAAATACAATTACTCTAATCTTTAACCTACTTAAGTCGGTATATCTATTTGATTTGTTTAAAGTTTATAGATTTTCCTGTTATTTTATCTACATGTAAAAACAAACTAAGTAATAACAAAAGAGGTTAACATTTCAATTGACCTCATCTGACTTTGTTGGGGAAATTTAATTTCATCACTGAGGAGGTGTTTGTTTTTGTTACAATTGCCAAGTTTCAAATAACACAAGATTGGATTTCTTTCACAAAAAAGTAATATATATATATATATATGTGTGTGTGTGTGTGCATATATGTATATAGTATATATGTGTGTGTATATGTATATAGTATAATATTCTTGCCATAGATTTGAAATAGGATTCAAGTCAGGACTCATTGAAGGCCATGACAGAACTGTAATCTTCTTTTTCTGAAGCCACACAGTCATTGGTTTAGATGTATGTTTGGGATCATTATCTTGCTGGAAAGTAAATTGCCAAATGAAGATTTTGTGCTGTTAGTTATAGATTTACCTCCCGATATACTCTGCAGATTTCTTTATTCCTTTTATTGCAATTAATTGTCTAGTCTCCCTTGACCTAAAACAACCCAAAAACATCATCAAGCCACTTCCATGTTTTAATGTTGCCACTGTGTTCTTTGGGAGGAAAGCCTTACCTTTCTAGTGCCAAATCTTCTGTACAACATTATGTCCAAGAAAGCTCAATTTTTGTTTCATCACTCCATAGTACTTGTTCCCAAAAGCAATTTTCTTTGTCCAAGAATGTTTTGGCAAAATTAAACCAAACAACGTGACATGGTTTGTGAAGAGGGGTAAGTCGTGGTTAGTTTCCATACAACCCATTTCTATTTAAACAACGTTGTATTGTGCGAGTACTTACATTGATACTAATCGTATCCAAAGTTTTGGTGATGTCTTTCAAAACAATTCTTAGGTTTATATTAACCTTGCAACACTGTTTTCATGCAGTTCTTGGTGACAATTTGGGTTTTCTTCCACATCCAGGCAAATTCTCTGTCGTGCCAAACTGTTTAAACTTCTTTATAACGGACAGTACCAGAGATTTAGGGATAGCTAACTGGTTTGAAATAGTGTCTGTAACTATTTCCCGACTTGTAGAAGTTAATAATTCTCTGTCTCAAGTCAACACTAAGCTCCTTTGTCTTCCCCATCGGGTTTTGTTAACATTAAGAATAACAAAGGTGACGCTCTGTGAACCATGTGATGTTCTTTGTTGGAGTTATCACGAATATTCCACTGAATAAATAGTCTAGAAGGCTTCACCGATAAAATAATTATGTAAATTACTTATACTTACACAAATCAATCAATTTAAAACGATACTTTCTACTATACGAATAATTTTGTCTTTTCCTATTTGGCATAATTCGCCTGTCAAATTTGTTGTATTTAACCTATTGTTCTGAAAGTTGAGGTGTATATTTCTTTTTTGTGCTTATCAGTATATAAAAACCTGGCATCATATGGGCACTGGATTCTGAGAAATGGATAAAAATATTAAAAATGTGTGACGGTTACACACCTGGCCCAGGGTGAATCCCTTGGTTACGGCGTCAACTGTGACTCCTCCTGGTCGCTCCTCCTGGTTCAAGCGTGCCGCTCCAACCCCTTGGTTGGATGATCACCAGCCTCGCCTTTTCCCAACTCGCTTCCAATACCTGGTCACTAAAGCAACTGTACCGATCTCCGGTCTGTCTACCCATGCTGTGTTTAGATCTTAACAGACGGGACCAGCAGGGATTGGGCCGATACAAGTTGAGTCCGACGGGGTGGCAAAACACAAATAAAAGAGAAAATAAACTCACGAGACAAAAGATTGCTGATGAAAAAAAGGGTAACAACCTTTTATATCTTAATGTCCGTTACATAAAAACAAAATTGTTCTCAATTCCCGACCCGCTCTGTGGACTATGGCACCAAAGTTTCTATCACACAACCTAAAGATTTTTGAATTGCCTACTCTTTAGAATTGTGTATGTCGGATGTGGTTTGGTTCGACACTGGGGCTAATTTCTATTGATCATTATAGTTGATTCTTCTCTTGACTTGAGTTGTATTTCTTCTTCTTCGTCGACTTAGGCTGAAGTTCTCTTGTCTTCGACTTGGGCTGGAAGGATCTCTTGCCGCAACTCAGCCGCAACTCTCTGTCGTCCCGAGGTGATGTCCAGGGGCTGAACTCTGCATTAACTCTGCCACAACTCTTGCTGCCTGTCTGGCCTGCAATTCTTCTTCTTGTCTGCCTGCAATTCTTCGGCCTGTCTGGCCTGCAGCTCTTCTTCTTATCTTCGACTTGGCTGTAACTTCTCTGCGGCTTTCGAGCAATCTTCTTCTTCTTCGACTTGGCCGCTAATTAGATGTGACTTCAGGGAAGA